>JAJIZL010019777.1:561007-600682 GCA_023969395.1 Amblyomma maculatum | reverse complement strand
AGTAACATCAAATATTTCTGTAGTTACAACAGAAAAGTGCTACAGAAATACAGACAACATAAATATACTACAGAAAAACTACAGAACTAAACAACAATCTTATGGTTACAACAGAACTACAGGATATTTTGTCGTATTTTTGACACAGTTCTGTAGTTTTTTTCGACTGGGCGGAGCTAAAATTAAATAAATAAATCTTGTCTCCAGTGGGAATCGAACCTCTATTCCTTGTATCCACAGCCGAGCGCTTTAATCAGCTTCGACACGCCCGTGAGTTTTACTTTACTGCATGGAAGTACTTCAAGTCCGATTTAACCAGGTCGCTACGACCGGGATCGTGAAACGCACGTCAGAATTCTTCTTGTCTACCTTGAGGATGGTAGTAGCGATGACAATGAAGCTACAGTTGGTGATAATGACAATGCTGACCGCAGCAATCGTAATTTGGTGCCTTTAGTAGATAATGATAATGAGAACAAACGTGATGCACCGTAGGCACCAGCAACGGTTAGGCTCTCCCATTTATAATGTGTAGATTTCACAGTGCTCTCGGAATTTTTCTTTCAAGTCCGCAGCTCAGACAGAAAATAGATGTTTTTTTTTTTTTTTTATGCCAACCTACCCTCCTCCTTCCTCCCAATCTCCCGACTATCGGGTGCCGCAGAAGGCCTTGCAAAATGTTCTGCGGACGCTCTTGACAGCGATCCATTTACAACTCCAAAATGTACCGAGGAAGAAAGCCAGCGTCAACGAAGATAAAGGTCACGAGACATTGTATGAAGATATTAGGCAATTCACGAAACATGTTAGAAAGAATTCGAAACGTCGTCAACAAGAGCGGCATCCTGTTTCTCCGCATTGCTGTAGTGCTATGAGAAGAGTGAAGGTACTTGCGAGTTTAATAATCGATTATGCCATGCTTTCGTACGGTTGCACGAAACCACTAGGTGAGCTTTATCTACAAGCATCCGACATTCTAATACGTTTACATTGTGAAATTATCGAAAACTGTTTCAGCTTTTCTTTGAGCACAATGATTCAGTATAGAGGCATATCGCAATGGTGAAAGAAGGCTCTCATGGCGCACAGTCCGTTTGACCCAAATTCGGTTTCCTATCCTATTTTGTCTTACAAAGAGGCACGTTATGCATCCGCCTCATACTACTGTCATTGCATCGTGAATTATCCTTTCAGCATTGATGTGCTCTAGCAGAGAAGGAAAATTATTGTGAGACAAGCGATCAGGCGGTTCTCCAAGTCCACTTGCAATATTCCAAAAAAAGTGCCCGTGCAGCATGTCATGCCTGATGAACACTTGTCGCCGTCCGTATGCTTGTAACTGTACGGCGTTCTTTGATATCAAACGTCTGATAAGTACACACAGTTCTAGCTTAGCTTAGATTTTAAAAATATTTAACTAAGCAGTTGTCGGGGCCTGACATCACATGCATTAATCCACTTTGGCGATCTGTGAACCGCCGTCTTCATCAACTTCGACTCGTGCGTAGGGCAGTCACAAAGGAAGACCAAGCAGCCACTTGTGCACGTGCAAGGCAACATTTGATCGCGCAGCCGCTTCACAAAAAAATGTCTAGTACTCATTGTCGTATGGCATGGGGAATCTCTCAAATAGATTAGATTTTTAATTAACAAACATTACTTATTACCACACGTCATCAAATCGAACCGCTTTCGGCCATCTGGAGGGGCTTTCTGACGACTGGCACAAGAACTCCTCCGAATTGATGGGTGTTTGTGGGTTTTACTTCGCTCTCCTGGCCATTGCGCGGGTCGCACTCTACGGGAAGTGCGTTATTGTAATTGGTTGTAGGGGGGGGGGGGGGGTAGCTTGCTTATTTACTGTAGCAATGTTTGTTGTGTCCAATGAAGAAGCATTATTTACCCTTTAGACTGGCTGAACAGTGCACGCTACTGCGGAATGTCGGTTGTGCGGGGTACAATACACCAATCTCGAGTACGTTTGTATAAAAGATCGTGGCGAAGTGGACGGTCATACGCCACCCTCCTTGCTTGTGGGACGAATAATTAGTACAGAATGTTCGCATTAAAATAAAGTAAAACAGTTGGCATCCTATGCCGCAGGAACCATAGTCTTCAAGACAATGAAAATTCTAATCTCCAGTGATTTCCTTCTGCCATTTAGCACGTACTGCCTTCGCATCTGGAATGCAATAGCTGAATAGAATCGTCAGAATATTTGTCGCACAAAAATGCATTGTGCTAGTGACTGCTAACATGCCGTAGCATGTGAACACTGATGGACACTTTCATAAATTTGCCACCGTCATGTCAGCGACTTGCACACCTTGAGATTCTTACGCGCGCATAAAATTGCTCCTTTAGGTACCGCGGACTCTATGGCTAAAATGTTTTCTTTACTTCAATACACACCTACTTATCCAGTGCAAAACCCCAGCTTTTGGGCATATTCGTTATGCAGCGCCACATATCATACGCAGTGATTGTGCTGCAACTTTCACGAGCAACTGAACATCCTTGAGAAACATGACATGGCCATGTAAATTTTCATATGTCATGTTGTCCTGCAAAGCTCAGCGCGCGCATGATTCTTAGAATGCGCTTGATATTTGCGGTATGTAATTGTAGTGCTCGAATAAGTATAATCCACAAGTACAAGTACAAATACAGGTACAAATACAAGTGTACAAGCTACAAATTTCGTACTACACCACGAGTGCTCAAGCACGATTGCCGTGAGACGAATAGGCACAAGGTCCTGAATTTCAAGCTGCGCCTGGAAGCTTTTGCTCCTTGTCCTTTGTGGTAGCATTGAGCGAGGTAAATAAAATACCTTGATTTCGTTTAATATGTGAAGAAACTGTATTCCACATATAGGGACATTCGGAAAACAGAAGGAAGAGCGAGGGTGTCGTTGCGGTCACGACTCTGATGCCTACCTTGTCTGTACGCTTTTTTTTTTACCTGAAACTGATGTGATATATTTGTACAAAACATTGTAAACTTCTCTCTGGCTTCCTAGTATCACCTTCACCCCATCCATACTACCTGAGTTCGCACACACGCTCTCCTCGGCGCGCACCAAATGCCCTCTCATACTTCGCCTGTGTTTATGCGAGAGCGTGGAAGAAGGGTTTAACCGACCGGCGTCCCTCTCCCTTCCCCTCTTCCTCGAGGCTCCCTCGGGTCAATGCCGCATGAAAGGGCAACTCTGGCCATTTTTCTATGCTCACAGATATCACAGAAATTTGCATCAGAGGTTCTTCTGGACGTCAAGGTTCAGTTCAGTTCATTTCAGTCGTTCAGTCGTGTCCGACTCTTCGTGGCCCTATAAACCATGTCACGCCACGCTTTCCGGTCTCTCACTAGCTTCCTAACATCACATAACTTCATCTGCAGTGTCTCGAGGATGCGATCTAACCATCGCGTTCGCTGCCTACCCCTTCTCCGGCGACCCTCAACCTTTCCCAACCTCAAATCTTTCTCCAGCGACTCCTCTCTTCTCATCAGATGACCAAAGTAGCTGAGCTTTAACTTTAGAATTTGACCCTCCAATGAGCAGTCAGGGTTTATGGTCGACAATATTGACTGATTTGATCTGGCAGTCCAAGGAACTCTCAAGAGTCTTCGCCAGCACCACAATTCAAACGCGTATATTCTTCGGCGGTCAGCCTTTTCCACAGTCCAACTCTCGCATCCATACATCACAACCGGAAAGACTATAACACGAGGTATACGGATCTTCGTTGGCAGACTAATGTCTCTGCTCTTTACAAGGCGGTCAAGGCTAACCATTGCTCTCTTTCTCAGAAGCAGGCGTCTCCTAATTTCATGGCTGCAGTTTCCTTCCGAAGTAATCTTGGAGCCCAAGAAGAGAAAATCTGTCACAGCTTCCACTTTTTGTCCATTGACATGCTCCAGGACTTGATGGGGCAAGAAGACATGATCTTTGTCTTTTTAATGTCCAGTTTAAGCCCAAACTTCTCACTCTCTTCTTCTACGCGCATCAGAAGTCTCTTGAGTACCACTTCACTTTCTGCCATTAAAGTGGCATCATCCGCATATCTAAGGTTGTTGATACGTTTTCCAGCAATCTTCACTCCAGCTGAAGACTCGTGCAGACCGGCTTCCTCATGATGCACTCTGCATATAGGTTAAATAGGCAGGGCGACAGTATGCAGCCTTGCCTCACTCCTTTCTCAATCGGAAACCAATCACTAAGACCATGCCCTGTTCTGACTGTGGCCTCTTGCCCTTCATAGAGGTTCCTGAGGAGACAGATGAGGTGAATTGGAACTCCCATCTCTTGGAGAGCTTACCACAATCTGCTGTGATCTACGCAGTCAAACGCTTTCGCATAATCAATAAAGCAGAAGTAGATGGGTTTCTGGAACTCTCTTGCTTTTTCCATGATCCAGCGAAGGTTGGCAATTTGGTCTCTAGTTCCTCTGCCCTTGCGAAACCCAGCTTGCACGTCCGGAAGCTCCCGATCCACATACTGCTGCAGCCTACCTTGGAGGATTTTCAACATCACCTTGCTAGCTTGCGAAATAAGCGCGATTGTGCGGTAGTTGAATCAATCTTTGGCACTGCTTTTCTTTGGAATGGGGATGTAAACTGACCTCCTCCAATCCTGTGGCCACTGCAGGGTTGTCCAAATCTTCTGACATAATGTATGCAGAATGTTAAGAGCGTACGTCAAGGTTACGAACGCCAAAATGCGCAGATGAAGACGCAGAAGTTTTCCAGGAAAGTAATTTTAAATATAGCGCCCTGGGACTGGCGACTGGTGTTTCACGCTGCCTATCAGGAAAGGTTTGCGGCCAATACTGCACCTGAAGATGTCACAGTCGTGCCACACACTAAAATGGTTAATTGTGTACTAGGAAATGGCATCACAGTAACTGCTGCCCTTGATGCACGTACGTTACTCCTAAAAATGAATTCGTAGCAGTTCGCTCTACATTTGACAAAACTTGCTCTACTGAAAATCCCCGTCTTACCATGTTGCTCCATAATTCCAATCTTTCTTTTACACTTTCATTTTGCGTGAAATATTGTCATTCTGTGCTTCATTTTTAGTGATCATTTCCATTTTGTAAGCGGTGCATATACCGCCTCGTGCGTTATCAAAGCTTCTTTTGCTTTACTGGCTAGCTATCTGCAGACAGTCTACAGATATTGTAGTGATAGCTTCATTACGCGAGGTAAAGCCAAGGCCAAGGTAAAGCCAATGATTTTTTCCCGCCTTTACAACTGCATACTAATATGGGGCTGCGCTGGTAAGGGTAACTTAGGAAAACTGTATGACCTGCAAAAGAAATGTATTAGATTTATAGCTAACAAATTGCAATATGAACATGCATTCCCATTGTTTTGAAACTATAGAGTATTACCTATAACTCATGTATTTCAGCAAAGCCTGGCAAACTACCTTTATTTAACAATAAAATCACACGGAAGAAATTTTGTTACGAGATACAGACGACCAGACTGTAGTTATGTGTTAAGAGATGAAAAATACGTGAAACAACGCGCTAGAACAATGTACGGTGAGGAGTCAATAGATTATCAGCTACCGTTATTACTAAACAGGTTTCCAGAATTGCATTACATCGCAATCGATTATAAAACACGCTACTCTTTTAACTGCTGAATAATATCAGATGTCTTGACAACGTTATTCATTTATTCAGCTGAAACGGTATTCATGTGAAATTGCTTTGTTGTTGTTGGCTTTTCTTGAGATGTTCTGTTTTTGCTTTTATTACCTATGTTTATTTCTTGTTTTCGGTTTTGATTTGTAAAAGACTGCGCTTGAATGTGATACAGTTAAGTCTGTAATTTGCAAGGTCTTTTTCATCAAATAGTGGCGCTGTTCGCCGTGCAGCGTGCATGAAGGTCACGAGGCCACGTCAGGCGCCATATCGACGCATTTTGCCTCGTGAACCTCAGCAGATGTAACAACAAAAACTCTCAAATACATGTAACCCAATTTCTGCTGAAATAAATTTCATTTCATTTCACTGTGTGCTTCCGAATACCTTCAAGCGGCTTCATGGTGAAGTTGGAACTTACGTTACAGCCACTTTAGGTGGATATGCTCCCACCAAAGGTCAAGGTCAAAGGTTAACTGACCTAGGGAGAAGCCTAACGCGTGAGCAGCTGCGTGGCGAAACACATGATCGGTGACATCAATCTCAAGTATACATAGAGGCGCGCCGCGCGCCTTGGCAGGAGCCGCGCTATGGAGGACTCGGAGGAAGAGCAACTGAGCAGTCGTGCTCGTTACGATCGTCGGTTGGCTGCACCTGATGATCCGGAGGTCATTGCGTTGCGAGATGAAACTTTGTGGAGGAGAAGAGCAGGGGCTAAAGCCAAAAGAGCTACAGAAATACCTGAACAACCCGAGCAGTGTCTTGCGAAACCACGCCGCTACAAATGCTGCAAGGCGTGTGCGACGTGCCGCCGTTGCTTCTGCGTCAACACCGACAGCAACAACAATGACAGTATTCAGCTATCGCTTCACACTAGGTTTAACCGAATCTACACAGCAGCCAATTTTTTTGATTGGTAGTGATTTAAAATCTAGAAAAAAAAATCATTCTTTTCTGCTGAAGTGTCACTTATCTTAGAAAAACTCCTGTTATAACATTTGCCGGGTCCGATAATCTTTCTTGCGTGATCAGTGGCTTGCACAAAAGGATAGAGCTGTCTCCAGAGCGTGTCCCTGCGGTGCATCCTCACGACGAAGAATATAATAAAAACAAGTGAACCGAGTTCTGACTAGGACTCGAACCCCTATCCTTCCATATAACACCCGAAGGCGCACACAACTACTCAACACCAACGTCATTAGAACCAGTCCATAGTTATCCATGACTAGCGTAGGGATGCCAGACGGAACTGGAGGAGCGGACAGCAGCAGCAGTAAAAAAGATGACAGAATGAAAATAGCGAACGACAAAGAGAAACCAAATAGTCGAAATAAACAACAATAAAAAGGAAAGATAAATAAATAATGAGATAAAAGAAAAAAAAAACACAAATACAGACGAGTAAATTTGTAGGCGTAGGAAAAGCAACGAAACGAAGAACAAGTTCATAACGGGAACTCAAATTTAATCATGCCGTTTCATTTCGCCAGATATTTGCTGGTTGGAGCATCTGGAATAAACGTTCCTCGAAGGTAGTTTGACGAGGCCCAGGTGACAATTCCAATCGTTACACATGGGACACGTAATGCCTTTGCATTTCAGCACGTATTAAAACTAAAACGAACTTCTTTAAATGTTTATTATTCCAAGCTTTTTGTCGACATGCGAAACTCCGTACGATTCAAGTTGGTTTGATATAACATTGGATTCGCTTAACGTTTTCAAAAAAGCCTCTTCTTGGCGAGTCAGCCCCGACTGTTCACTTGCTGTGAATGGATGTATTTTTTATTCTTTTGTTTTTCAACTTTTGTACAAAGTAAACTGGCACACCAGAGCCAGTTCGAGTCGGTTATTATCCCAACTAGCACACTTGTGTTGCTCTCAGTTTCTCAACGACCATCAGCTCTCCTCAGCGCCCGCCCTTGCTCGCGTCATCGCAAAATTTCGTGAGATTTTTTTACGAAACTATTAAATAAAATTTTGTGTTTCGCTAAACTTTGCGTTTCTGAGGGGTCGATTTGCTGGAGCACTAGTGTGTGTCACCTCTGTGTCACCATTTTCAAAATATTCCCGATCTTATGGTTGCGACCGCTCTATTATTAGAAAGCTCTTGCTACATGCACGTCATCATCGGACGCAGATATTGCAATTATATAAAGCAATTTGACTCCACTTCTATTCCAAAGTTTCTTTTTTGAAAGCGATACAAGCATCATTTCGGAAAGCTCAGGTCTTCTTCAGTAATTCCCGCGCTACAACATCAGAATTGATTCCTTTTGGCTTCTTTTTTGCGTGACCTTTGCCCTTCCGGGGTGATGTGGTTAAGACGCTGCACTGCTGTGCCCAAGGATGCGGGATCGGAAACCACCCGCGGCGGCAGCTTTTCGCCTCCATCGAAAAGCTGTGCTGTGCAATGTCAGTGTAAGGTAAATAACACCAAATGGTCGAAATTTCCCGAGCCCTCCACAACGGCGTCTCTCATAGCCTGTGTCGCTTTGGGACGTTAAACTTCATAAACCAAACCTTTCGTTTATTTGTTCTCTCGGCAGTACGCAAGGTTCGCCTCTATCCGCAATACTTTTGAACATTGTTCTTTACGAGCTCCTACATTTATCTGTCCCTTCATCAGTCCTCATAGAGGCATACGCCGCCCACATTATTCCCAATCAGCGCACACCATTGGACGACCACCGATGGTCGTCTAATGGAAAAAATGGCACAAATCTGGTACCTTTATTGACATTTGACCCGAGCGCTACTTGAGCCAATATATAGCCAGTCTAAAAACAGATGTAGTGTATTGAAAAAGCTGACATATTTGCGGTGCTCGACTTCCGGTGTCAAGCCGATAAGTATATATTCCTATTGACTGGTTGTTGTTGGCAACTCAACCGTATTTTTAGGCTATTCTGATAATTACCATGAGATATTCTTCATTGGATTCTAAATATTCTCATGCACCCTAATTCATTACACTGCAATATTTGTAAGCTGAGCCTACCTACTGGCATGAATATTATTAGTATCGAGATTTATATATTGGTTTCACGTTTTCATTCCTATACCTTTTTCACTGAAGACAAATAAACCAGAAATATGTATTGCGAATTAGATGTCTTTATTAAGTAATAAACGATTGCGCATATGGCCTACAGGTTTGAATAAAATGCAGTGGTGGAATTGTGGCCGATGCCAGGCTCACGAAAAACCCAGTGGCGACATAGGGGACGCAGCATCTGAATTTAGGTCACTGGGGAATTTTCAGTTTCCCGGAAAGTGGCTCCGGTATTGTTGCAGAGCTAGGCAAGGGGCTAAATGGTGGAGAGGTTCATAGGTCGTCTTAGAAATCAGATGTCCATTCTTATGCCTCTCCGACAGTCGATTGCTCCAGGCATCCATCTGATTTTGAACACCTGTATTTCAGCGATGCCGGTGTCGTCCTTCTAATAGATATAAAATATCAGCAGAAACAAAGAGAACATAAAAGGTACACTTTTTTGCGGGGCATCCTCGCGCAATTATCGTGCGTTAGAACTCCGTCAGAGAAATGTCACAACCATGCGCAACGGGTTATACATACTTATTCGTTTCGTTTCGCAGCAAAGTTTCGGAATTTATAGTCACACTACCCGTTTTATGTTTTGGTGTTATAAGTCAGCACCGCATGATGACAATGATCGAGCTACGGGAAGCTCGTAGTTCAGCAAGCAACAAGGCTTTCTCACAAAACAAAAAATGAACTCCATCGTGCTGCACATGAAAGCCATGCGCGTGCGACTTTACTAAAATATGTCGCATATTACAACCTTGCTCTATTTCCGCTAATGCAAAAAGCGGAGTGCTTTCCAGGTCAAGAGCGAGCCATAAAGAATGTCGGAAAATCCTAAATAAATATTGGGAACAAAAGGCAGGACACGCTGACGTAATTTCTTTCAGGCGCATGGCGAAGTTCGTGTGCAGCAACTGACGCCCTCTTAAAAGCAGCGTACCGCCCTCAGATGTGCAGTAATGTTTAAGAGAATGAACTCACTTGTACTGCAGCCCATCGGCTACACAGCAGCTTCCACTAGCATATCAAGAAGGAAACATTGGGATTCACGGTCACTGAACGCCTTAAAAGGTCTTAGGAGGAATAATGTTTGTGTAGATTCATAGAAAACAGGTACGCTGAGACAGATTGAGTACACAGATATACACAATACTAGATTATGTACAGCATCACCTGAGACCGTTTCACACAGCTTCCAAGCGGATAATTTCTCTCTTTAATTCTCTCCATGTTTCATCACAATGTTGCTGATCAAACTCAAGATATTGCATCGCACTCGCCGGGATGGGCAGTTTAATTGCAAATTTCGCTATCAGAAAGCATAAAGCAAGCAAGCAAAAGAAAATTAAATCTTGCAGAAACTTATCAGTCCAAATAATATTTCTATTCATAAGGAAAAATGAAGCTAGATGTAATACCATTTGATACGCATATCAAATAATATTTGTTCAAGAGTGTTAAGCAGTAACACATCACCGCGTATGCGTATGCTCCGAGTCTGATTAGAATAGTATGAGTAATTTTCTTTTGCAAATAGGCCTCAAAACAACGGTCTCAGAAACCACTTGAGGATGAGAAATTCTCGCCACACTAGAGAATTTTATTTTATTTATTTAATATTTTCGGTGCCCACAAACAGCAATTCTGCCTAAATAGTGGTGCACTATGATACACGAATCATGTATGTGTCTAGTATAGGTTAGTTTACAACGTCTACACACATGTCAAAATGGAAGGTACATGGGGACATGTGTAGGTAAGCATGTTTCACCGTCCAGTAAGGAGAGAAATAAAAATAGTCTAAAAGAAGCTGGCCCAGTAGAGAGGCTAGCTTCCGCAGTGTAAAAGTATTTTTCATAAATACCTCCACATACATGGCAGACGTATTAAATATGTGCCGAATGCGCATCACTGGGCATATACTCTTTATACCGGCTATGTAGAATGGCTGACTACTTCGGGCGTTTAGTCTGGGCCATTTTCAATTAAAGCGCGGTTGTCAGCGTCGGATAATCAAATACACCGTGCGTATATTCCTGCAAGAAGATAGCGTCACGTAACTCGTGTCGTGTAGAGAGTGAAGAAAGCTTTAGAGACGATAACAGGTTGCTGTGGTCAAAGTAGTATTGCCGACCTAAAGTTCCGATCATAAAGAATCCGAATAAAGCGCTTTTGTTCACGTTCAGCTGCGGCACATTGCGTGATTGTCAAGTAGTTCCAAACTACACTGCAAAAATTCAACCTTGACAAGACAAGCGATTTGTACAGGAGCAAAAGGCAGTCTTTCGACCTGAAATTTCTTCTAGTACGTGTAATGATGCATAAAGACCGGAAACTCGAAGATGTTACGTTATTAACCTGGGCGTCAAATGTCAGCTGGGAATCAAGGTATACACCGAAGTCGCGGACAACATCAACACCACGTACACGTTTACCATGTCTACACTGTAGTTATGCAATATTGGATTCTTCCTTCTAGTGATGCAAACAGCTACTGTTTTGTTGCAGTTGAGCATAAGAGCGTTTTGTGTGCAGTATTCGCATATCGAGTTGACATATTTCTGTAACTCGTTACAGCCTGTTGTTGCGTTCACAGAGCGAAAAATCTTCAGGTCATCAGCAAACTATAGTATTTCAGAATATCTGACGCAGTCCACAACGTCATTAATAAACAGATTGAAAAGTAATGGTGATTGATTAGACTCCTGCGGTTCGCCAATTTTGGCAGAATATGCAGATGAGAAGCACTTGCCGGATGTGACAATATTTACACGGTCGCAAAGCTAACTTGCAAACTATTCACACAGAGAAGGTGAGGACCCGTATTGTCGGATTTTCCACAATAGCAGGTCATGAATGACAGTGTCGAAATGTTTGCTTAAGTAAAAATATACAACATCCACCTGTACTCTTGCTGCGGCCCTTGGGGCGACGGAGTTCAAAAAGCTAGGAAAGTTTGTCTCGACACAACGCTCAGGGAACAAGCCATGCTGTTCAGCCTTTATTATTTTAGATTAAAGAGCAATGTGATGTGCAACACCGTTAAAGGATTTTCGTTAGGCATGAGAGTAGCGAGTAGGCCTGTAGTTGCTGACATCATTCCTGGCACCTATTTTGTGTACTGGTAGTATCATCGATAATCTCCAGCAAGACGGATACGTTTTTGTGCGTAAAGACAGGTTAAAAACGTGCGCCAGAGCAGGCGTGAGTGAATTAGCACAACCCTTAATTACGAACATTGGAATTTCGTCCGCACCACAGCTTCTTTTGGATGGTAGTGCACGAATAGCTGCAGCTACTTCGGGAACCTCAAAGGACGGCGTCTTCAGGAAAGAATCAGATGAACGGCAAATATAGAGAGTGGCGGCTGTTTTGAATGCTCGGATATGCTGAGGCGAAGTGTTTGGCGAACGCATTGCAAATTGCCTAGAGGTCGAAGATTGAGTAAGTACCTTGGTAAAACTATATATTCATTGGACCCTGACGACCAGGTGAGCCCTGTGAAAACCGCCACACTGCACTAGGGCAGTAGAGAAGCTTCTATCGTTTGTCATAGCGCAGTTTCTGATGCAATGCTTTTCTAAGTTCATTCGAGAGCTAGTGCGGATAGGCAGTCGTTTTCGAAATCGTTTTCGGTACAAACTGCTTTATTCTAGTTTTGATAATACTAATGATGGTTTGTGCTACTTTGTTGGCGCAAGTATTAGACAAATGTAAGCTTGCCCAGTCGATGCCTTCAATATAACGATAGAGACTTCAGTAGTCGCCTGTGCTATATTCGTAGCGTACGAATGCTTGCTTTATTTTATTTAGAGCGACGCATGTGGACAACTCTGCCTGAAAGAGAAGATGCCATCTGTCAACGGCCCCAGCTGTAGCGTTGGCTCAAAAATAACGCACTCAAAGACGTTGGTCAAGGCTAAATGCCAGAGGTTACCGTTAGGATTACGCATAATTATTTTACTCCAATTGAGCAGAGCTAGCTAATTCAAACAAATCTGTCGCTTTTTCTCGCTCTTCTGCAACGCTTGAAAAGCAGTCACCAGAAGACCAGTCGAGTCCCGTAAATTAAAATCCCCACCAATAAGTGCGTCGTATTTGTTAAAATCTGTTCTTTCGTAGAGGTGGTTAAGGCAGTTTCTAAGCGATGAAACAGCTGAAGCCGGTGGAAAATAAAAATTCCAAAGTAGGAAGTTTTTCCCGCCGTGAACAAAAATATCGACAAAGACACATTCGGCTTCGCATTCGAAGTGAGTCCTCCGGACGGGCCGAATTGCTCGACGGACGGTACAAAGGACACCGCCCCTGTAGATATGATTAAAACAAGCCTGGTAGTCCCTCTCTGTGCGATGTACATGAAATCCAGACATAAAATAATCCTCGCTTCGAATGTCAGCCTTCAGCCATGTCGCAAACCGTGACATTTTCCGAAATTTTTGCTTTGCTCCTTAAACCGCATACGTTTTGGTTGTAGAGGCTGAGTGCATTGTGATTCCTACTCATTTTCATCATATTTGTTTTCCCTGAGCGATGTCAACCGCCCACTATCTCGTGAAGTACGAAAACAAAAAAGGGGTGGAAAGGAATCAACCGTTCACTATCTCGTGAAGTACGAAAACAAAAAAGGGGTGGAAAGGCATCTTTCAGGCCATATCTTGGGGTTGTCGATTTCATCATAGCTAGCAGCATCAAACTGAACACAAAAAGAAGCGTGAGTAGCAAATTTGCTCTTACGTTTTGTGCAATAAAATGCGCTTGTATCGACCACAATTTCAAGTAGTTCACTTACTTCGTCTGTCGTAGTGTCCGGATGAAGTCTTGAGAAAAGCAATGCCTTGCGATGGCCGACGATTTTCTGGTGCCGAACCTACAGCTGTAGGGCGTTTGTGGCACACTACTTGAAGCCTGTTTTCGTCGGTGTTATTCCGTGTTGTCGTGGTTTTTCACAGGTGGGCGAACTTCCAACAGTGGGCGGTTCGCAGCTTTAAGAGTAGATTTCTGAGCCCCATCAGAAATGCTGGACTGACTGGGCAACGCGTAGTGAAGCTAGTCGTTCCCGGATGGGCGGTGGAAGGCCAGCGAGCTTGAGCTACCGGGTAATTCGAAGCGTCGTTGCAAGTTGATGTGTTGGCGTTCTGCAGAACTAGTTCACAGATTTATGTTATTGGCTTGTAGCTCAGAGATGGTGGTGCCTTGGGATTCAATCATAGCAATCAGAGCCTCAATCTGAGGAATAGTTAGCGGATTAAATGGAAAGCATCCGTTTCACTAACTGTCGAGCCGCCAGCGCTGCCTTCATCCAATGCAGCACAACTGCGGGTGGTAGGCCTGCCTTCGGTGTCACCGTTGTTCATAAGCAGCTCGTATTGCCACGTGCCTAGCGCCGCGCGACTGCCGTGCTTGGTGCCGACGACGACGAAGCGGTTGTTGGCTCGAGAGGCGCGCTGGTGCTGGACACTGTTATCGGAGCTAGAAGCCGACCTTACTCTCGGATCTTCGTCTACGTGCACCTTCACGGCTCCCTGTGGCTTGAGCCGTGACACTTATTCCCCCCCCCCCCCCCCCCGTGAAAGAAAAACATCGTCCCAATGGCAAGGTGAGAGGTCAAAAAAATTAGGTGTGAGGTGAACTGTACAATAACTCAGGGTCTCACTTGCAGGAAGCGTCCATGTTACGAAACGTGACGTTGACACAGCGGTCATGCGAAAAGTACTGCTTTAAGCACCGCTTGCAAAATTTCAGGCCGCTGACGCCGTACACTCACGGTCACAGTTCCATCTGGAATAACTTCGTAATTAACGCTGTTTAAGCAGCGCAGGACTTTATAGGGTCCAAAATACCAGTGGAGCAGTTTTTCGCACAAGCCTTTGTGGCGCACGGGGGTCCACACTCACACTTGGTCCCCTGGTTCGTAGTGGACTTCCCTGTACCGAAGGTTATAGTGTCCAGCGTCGGTGGCATGTTGCTCCTTGATGTGCAAGCGGGCCAGCTGACGGGCTTGCTCGGCCTGTTCTGCGAAATGGGCGGCATCGGGTTCGACCGCTTCTTCCACGCACGGGAGCATCGCGTCCAATATCGTGCGGGCCTCTCTGCCATATACGAGACGGAACGGCGTACGGCGCCGTATTGTAGGCGAAGATGACAATATTCTTCGGCATTGATGTTCATGCATTTTGATGAAAACACCTTGTGCACCAGCCTGAACTGTCGATGTACTGCTGTTTGCCTTGAAAAGGAGCGGAGCAGGTTCCACACACGCCCTTTTGGCCCGCCATGATGATGACTATGTGGTTTGAAAAAAGAAAATCACAGTGTTCACTTTATAAGATGTGTGCATTTTTGATGCTGTCTGTATATGTGAAGAACGAAAACTCATGTAGCAAATGAAGCCCTAGTTTTGGCATCACAGGTCAAATACGCCGAACTAAAAATAGGCGGCTAAAACTCAGTGAAAAATAACACTATCGCCCATCGTTAGCGATCGACTTTACGGCAATAAGATAAAAAAGAAAAGAACATACATACTAACTGCCGCGTGTAGCTTAAAATTGCCTGCTGTTGTATCCGGCCTCTCAGCCATGGTGTACAAAAATGCGTAACACGAACAATTTATTAGAAGCAAAGGTATATGGAGTCTTCCCTGGGAAAAGATCGGCGATTTCAGCTTAAGAACATGTGTATATGAATGCATGCAAAATAAGTTCGGATATGCTCGGGATATTAAAAAAAAGCATGTTCTTGTGCGATCAGGCAGAGTTAAATTGAAGGCAGATCTAAATAATTCGAAACGAGAGCTTCGTCTGCTAAAATAAAATGCGAAGTTTTGTACGGCGTTGGAAAATAACCAGGAATAAATTACTTTTTGCATTCCTCTGTCCGCAAAATTTTTGGCCATTATTGTGCATGCAAAGTGTAACCTTTAAAATAGCACCAAGAAATATACTCACTCATTTGGCAGCTAATGCTGATGAGCGTATTGACGGAGTGTAGAAATTTGGCTGGGCTCAGAGAGGGAAGTATTGGGGTCGAATAAGAACATCCCTGTACTACTCTCCACTTGTTCCATGTGTCGCGGTGTGGACGAGTGCTGGCGCGGGTCACAGAGGGAGTGGGCAGCGTATGGCTGGTTCGTAGATGAGCGGTCTGAAAGGAGCAAGGAATGCAGGGCTAGTATAAACTATCGACCGAGGCAAGCGCGTTCATTGAACAATAACATGAACAAAGGAGGGAGTTTCGAGGAGCCAGTTCTGCTGTCAGATTTTTATGGATTGATTTATTGATTGATTTATAGGAAGGGAAAGGCGCAGTAACTGTCTCACTTGTTTTCTGTGGACACCTCAACCGCGCCGTAAGGGAAGGGAGGAAGGTGGGAGATAAAGTGGAAAGAGAGAAAGAGGAGCCGTAGTGGAGGGCTGCGGAGTAATTTCGACCACCTGGGGATCTTTAACGTGCGCTGACATCGCACAGCACACGGACGCCTTCTGCTGTCAGATGTCTCCAGTGCTTCAGTGGTATGTGGGAGAGGGGGGAGGAAGCGTATGCGTCTTGAAGGATATAGCTTACGCTCGAGCTGAACAGTACAGAGCGTCCAACACCGGGCAAGCTTCTTACTTCAAGTGTTTGTGCGTATAAAAAAAATGTGAATGGAAATTTTGCGAACCTTTCGTTACCGCTGTACAGCGCATTTAGTTGGCTTTGGTGTTTCTATGCATTATTTCATCATTGATGGAATATAGAAATATTTGCGCTCAGTTATAACTTCCCTTTGCTTGAGACGTTTTAATATAAAGAAATGTGCTAGAACCCCGGCTTAATGCACTTTGTCTCTTCATTCTGCATACACCTATCTCCTAAAGGGAATAAAACTCGCTGACATTTTTCTTATGTATGGGTTTAAGTTATCCGCACACTTGGCTGAAGTAGGGAGCAATAAAAAAATTAGGTGCATGTGAATATAATAATAATAATTGGTTAGGAAGGGAAAGGCGCAGTATCTGTCACACACTTGCTCTGTGGACACCTGAACCGCGCCGTAGTGGAAGGGAGCAAGGTGGGAATGAAAGTGGAAAGAGAGAAAGGGGATTCGTAGTGGAGGGCTGCGGAGTTTTCGACCACCTGGGGACCTTTAACGTGCGATAAAACATTCTCTATTTTCTCTTCTGTCTGCACGAGGCAGCGGAGGTGGCTCAGCTACAGAGCCAGTAGTAGGTCCGTGCATTTTCTTTTCCTTCTTCTTACAGCCACAACAACAACAACAAGGATAACACAGTACTCGCACAGTACTCGAACGCCACTTCGTTTCGCCTCCATCGAAACGCAGCCACCGTGGTCGGGTTCGAACCCGGGCACTCCGGTATAGTAGTCGGATGTCTAACTGCACCACCCCGGCGGCGCTGTGAATATGAGTGCGGTGTTCGAGATTTAGCTGTATACTATTGCGGTTTAGTTTATCTTGCATTAAATAAGATTGCAAATGTTGCCCGCTATACTTATATATTTTGACTGGAAACCTTATCAAAAATATAAAAATGGGTTTTCATTTTTATATTTTTAATAAGATTTCCAGTCAAAATATATGAATATAGCGGGCAACGTTTGCAATCTTTATTTATTGCAAGATAAAGAAAAACCAAAGCGTAATAGTATACAGCTAAATCTCGAACACCGCACGTACACTGCGAATCCGGCAGAATGGAGTATCCTAGGAATGTGACGGGGGGGGGGGGGAGGGAGAGGGAGGGGAGATCTTGTTTTATATTATAACAATGCACAGTAGCTAATGTTGCCTGAAGGTTCATGAACCGCTATCAAATAAGGCGGAAGAGAATTATTCCTGCAATTTGTTTACGGCTTGTCGGATAACCTACGAACGCGCGCAAGTTCAATGTGCGGCTAATTGTTCACCTAAACGCTCTAAAGACTAATTTCGAACACCAAGGAACGCAGGAGAACGCCTCACGGAGAAAAGCTATCATAAGCAACGGAACAGAGTTGTCAAATGCATGTCAAGATACATGCCAGTATTAGGAGAGAATGTTGACCAACGCTCGCTAGCCGTCTAGCTAAGTAATCAGGCGATGTTAATCAATGTATGTGAAGACATACTTGGTCTTTGCAACCCAACATAACAGACCGAACAATAGTACCAGCATACACAGATGTATATCAGATGTTGGCAGTTACACTTAAATGAGTGAACATATTTGCCAATGTACATGAACGTATATTACATTTTAGCAGTCCAATCTATTTGAGTAACGACCAATATTTGCCAATGTACACGAATCTATATAAAATGTTGGCTATCCGATTTATCTGATGGACGATGTTGCCGTGCTTGCATCAGCATAAGTGAACTATTGCAAGCCACGTATAGCACGGAAAAAGTTCACTACTGGTTTCCAAACATAGTGCCAATGTCAGCAAGCAGTAGCGTACCTAGCTGACCCCTTGTAGCCAGCCTATAGGATGGTATGGCCAATGTTGAGAATTGCAGGAGGTGCCGGCCCACAGTTGGAAGTCTTCAACAATGGCGCATCCAATATCAGAAACATTCTGGCAACAATGCGTCCCCCTTGATGCGTGTTTTGACAGTATGTTTTCACTGTCGGGCCTATTACCTGTGCTACCCGGGTTATTTCTATCCCTGGTAAAACTAGTCGCAAGTTATCAACAAGGAAATCACGTGTCCTAGCTTTAACCAGCATTCATATACAGTAAATTGTATTCATTGCCTGTTATCCTCGGTCTTGTCAACATGCACTGCATATTTATTGTTCTGCAAGCATATTTATGCATATTTGTTGTTGATAACTCAAAATAGTTTATGTCTGTCCATCCCGTTTCTTTGATTTGAAGCTGACTTTGTAGACTTCCATTTTGCTGCTGTTAGTGCTATATTAACCCTCCCCCTCCGCCTATTGATTCCAATACAAATATTTGCTTTGTTCAGCTATAGAAAGTCCTTTGTATTATCAGCTACAGATATTTGGCCAAAATTCTATAGCCGTTCTATGGCAGTCTATGTTTTTTGTAGCCTGTGCTATAGAAGTCTTCAACATATTCTATAGGCTTGTAGCTGCATGTGTACTGCAGTCTTTAGCGTTTTCTATGGTCACATATAAGCGTTTTTGTATGGCCGGCTATGGAAAATCCGCTATAGAAATAGATTATAATAGTCGGGGGCATGAGATGGAAAACGAACTTCCGGTACTTTCATAATGAGTAAGAACCAATACCTCAGGCAACGCAGCTGGAGATTTTGTCTCTTTTTGGATATCTATATCGAGGGCTCTTTAACATAAGGTAGCTGCCAAATTTATATTAGTTGACATGAGCAAGATAAGCGGTAGATATTGGAGATTAATTCGGCTGCAAAATGAATATACACGATCGAGAATGCACAAGAAAAGCCGCAGATGTTACCCAATAACTATAAGACATCATACCTTTAAAGGCGAAGCATTGTAGCAGCACCCTCTCTGGACAATGAGAGTTACGGAAAAGGAAGAGACAAGTGTCGCATGCCGTGAATACTCGGGCTCCGGGGCTGGTACTCCTAGGAGAAAAATAAAACCTTTAGTTCAGTGTCCATTTGGCAGGTCCGGGTTCTGCTGCCTAACGCACACTACAGCATAAATGTGCCGCCATTTCTTTTTAACCAGGACAATCTTTTTCGTCCTTCTGAAGCACGTGGCCGATTGCGCAAATATTGCATACACTTTGCCATGCCAGAAATGTAGCACTTCTTGAATGTAGCGTTTAGGAAAGAATATACTCGATAATTTTTTTTATATATGCTGACTTTTATTTCAAAGCAACCATAAGATATGTCGGCGAAGTGTGTGCAGGTGAAGAGTACTGCAAAAATATAATGCTCTTGATAAAGCACATAATTGCAGAAATAATCATCTGAATGAAGTGTACCTTTTTATTTTGCGTTTTGGGGTAGCGGCTCATCGCGAAATCAAATAGGATTGAGTGTCAACTGCGAGCACAGTTTTATAATTTTCGCTAAGGGCAATATAGCTCCAAGTATCGAAAGCCAAAAAAGCACACTCGACAGCTTCTTGGGAGGAGTTTCCCTGAATTGAATATTTAGAAATTTGCAACTCAGTGCCTGATATTATTGGCAAAGCCTTGCTAACTTCATTTACACTATCTGATATAGAGAAAAGTTTAGATTATGACGAATAAAAAGTGGGAGTGAGCCTAATAATATTTACGCAATGCTGGAAAGTTAACTTAACGAGGTTTAAAATGCATACTTCTGATCTTAGATATTTCGAACCTCATTGCCAATACCAAAATTTAAAAAGGGGTCTAAACGTTGATGCTGAAGTCCTTGAGTTTTGCACTATAATATTTCATTTATTATAGAAAATGATAATGTTGGTTATCTAAATCGGGGTAGATAATCTAATCAATAGTCCATATTACATGAACGATCCTGGATTCCAAGGGAAGGAAAGCGTAGCAGGAGGCGGCAGAAAGTTAGGTGGGCGGATGAGGTCAAGAAGTTCGCTAGAGTCAAGTGGATGCAGCTAGCACAGAACCGGGTTAATTGGAGAAATATGGGAGAGGCCTTCGGCTGGCAGTGGGTATAGTCAGGCTGATGATGATGATGATGATGATGATGATGATGACATGAACGATGTCCGCCTTGCTGAATTACCCGTTTGCACCGATCACTAATACATATTTTCAATAAATATAAGTAAAGAAACGCGCAATCTTCCGAATGATTATTCTATAGTTTTATCCTGTGCTAGCTGAAAATAAAAGAAGGGGAATTCAAAGTGGCTGTCCGTTTCGTTCATCTTTTTGTAGAATATATCTCGTTTTTGCTCCTTGTTACCGCTTAAGGGCAACGAAGTCACGTAGGCATTTTTTCTAAATTACTACACACGGCAAAAGTTGTACAGAATTCGGATGCGCAGGTTCAGGTGGCGGAAAGTAGTGCCCCTGACGACTCTCGAGTCAGTACAACTCCACGAGGGCTCACGTGGCCTCGTCGCCTCGTGTCACCTCGCCAAACTCGTCCATTCAAGCGCAAGCCCACCGTCCTCTCCTGCGAGGCACAGCTGACGACCTTAGCGAGAACTGGACCGAAGAGCAACTTTTACTTAGACGCTCGCGCGACACGGCGATATTCCGCGTCTCAAAAGCGGAGAGTTCTTCCAGATCGCAATCGCTTAAAGCCCTCGCGCTTTTTAGGATGCGCTCGGAAACGAACGCCTTGTGACATATGGCCTTACTTAGCGCGCCGAAGAGTCAAGCTCACACGCGGTAGCCTGTGCCTATCGGTCTTCCCGATTGCCGTTCAGAAGCGGCGTAAATCAGTAGCACTACTCTGAACGAGAGCGGCGGTCAATGAAAGCTGCGTGATAGAGTGTCTTTGCGATAAGAACCCGGATCAAGCAGGATACATCGCGGAGACAAACATTTTGAGGCGACGCACTGCATTTTCATCGATGCCACGAAACGGAACCAAGAGCAACGGAAAGTCCTTCCTAGCACTTTGCATAAGATTGTACGACGGATACATATTCACCGCATGGGGGATCGATGTCGCAGGTTTCGAAAGGGATAACCTAGTAAAGATCAAAGTGTAACTATACTGAAGCTACCTGAGAACTAGGACGCTGGTAGGCTCTTTCTTCTTGAATGAATCTAGGAAAGAACGGGTACAGCTCTGGATGCTAATGCAACAGCGCAGCACTTCTGTGATTCCTAAAGGCTGACACCTCCGACCCGAGACTCGGAAAAGCAATGGTTACTCTCATTACGTTGAACTGTGTTCACGGTGTTTAGTTGGAATCCACCTTTTTCACAAGGCCGCTCTGCGCATGCGCGCCTCTCTGCTGGTTGATAACAAACCACGGTCTCCCGCAGTTCTCGGCCTTCGCAATCGGCGCCGCCGGAGCTGATCTCGGAGGCCACGTGCAGTTAATATTCGTGACAGACGTATGCGACAGGTGGTGGTAGCTGTCAACAACACACATCGCCATTTCGCTGGCGGATGAGTCTCCTAACGACGTTTTCAACCACTTTCAGAGGGCGCCACATTTTGTTAAAAAGGCGGAATCATTTTTTATCACATATACCTCTGACGTAGGGAATTTTCTACGATTAATTTGTGTTTGATAATTTGTTTATTACTTTACACTTCAATGAATCATTCGTTCTCTTTAAATTGATTTGAAACTTTACAGTGTTTTACAAATCCATTTGGGATGTTCAACACATTTAGGTCAAAGTGAGTAATGATATATGCTGATGTATTCTGCTCTTGTTTATTGGCCCGAGATCATCAATTTAGATTTTTCATATAAAGACCTTAAATGTTTGCTTTGCTGTGTTCTATTTCTTGTATGCATGAAATATACTTGAAACTTGAAACCAACCAACGCTGAATGATATCTGTGGTCGGTGCACATTAGTGCAGGGACACATAAGTAGCTCGTGATATCGATGCCTGGTCGGTGACGTTCTATACGTGAGGCAGGTTTGTTAAACGAAACGCTCAAAAAAACGCGTTTACGTACAGAAACACGTTTTGACAAAACACAGCTGTAACTTCTTTATACCACTGGCAATTAATTCATCAAGTATCAATATCTTGCACACGATCATTGCCTCTGAGAACTCGCAACCCTGTATAAAAATTTAGCGTGTGGTTTGCATCATTCCGTCCTAATCTGCCACAACCGAAACAGCCGCAAGTTTTGTAAAATCACCTTCTTTGTAACTTTTGAGCACCTTGACTTCACGTGCTACGTGATAGGCGTGTTAAGTCATGCTTTTTAATCACTGGTTGGGCTACTAGTACATATTAAAATGCTACAGAAACAGCAGTCTTATTAGATGCTGGTTGTTTGGGAATTTCTCTATGCAGAAAGGTTTACATAGGATTTCGTAACTGACTTTGTGATCCACGTGCGTAGTCGAATACAATATTTTCATACAGCTGTAAGCTGGCAAAAGGATCAATAAAGCAACCTGCATCTCGCTATAAAGAAATAACTAGCACAGACCACCTACAATGTAAACACAGTTGAAACGCGGTCCCCGTTTGAAGCGAGGGCTGTACACGCGACACAGGCCAAACACAAGCGAGTTTTCTTGCGATCACGTGACAGCCCCTGATGTGTGTCCCGAGTAGAAGGTGTGCGGTGAGCGTGGTCGCGTAACCACAAGTAGCTATTTTCTATGTTCATGCGTCATTCCGTGCACAAGACGATGCCTCGCGCACCATATAAAGGTTGTTGTCGTCGGGTGGTACGCGAGGTAGGAAGACGTCGCTAAACGCCCTGGAAGGCCTCTTAGTCTATCCTAGCTGTGTGTATCTGAGCAAAGGTGATAAGTAGAGTTAAGGAATGGTGTGACGCATTTATTACATTTCGTGGACAGCAAGAGCAGTGCCAATTTTCTGAAAATATAATAACCGCAATAGCGTTAAAGGCGACGTTGCGTCGAAAATTCGGCATCGGCGCCGGCCCTGTGCACGAAAAACAACGGGAATGGCAGCTCTGACATGGCCGAGCACTGGTTCTTCGATGGTTTACGCCACTTTAAAAGTCTATGTGATTTCAGAAATTTTCTAGAGGCTGTAAACTGCGGTTGATCATTTGCAGTGCGAAGATGGAATAACAATCAACTTTCCAATGTTCTCAGATGCAGATTCAAACACGTGGTCTAAGCCGCGAAGGAACGTTGATACATCTTGGTTGAAGCGGATCTTTATATATTGGATAAAAGCCTACACTATGACATCATATCCTCGTAATTTTTCACTAGCTTTGAACAAATCATAGTACTTAGTTGCGGCATTTAGGGCATTCTCTTTCTACTTACGAGACGGAGCACGGGAGACGAACTTAGTGAAGAGAAACACAAGGGAAACAAGATCAACCCTACAGAGGCTTCCTTGAAAATTTTTTCCACACTATGTTTTCTATGAGTTACCAACAACCAAATCATTTACACTGTCTCCACAGTAACCTTTGCTCAATGCAGTGCACAACGCGCTGAGAAAATTGCGGTCACTATATTATCCGACTCTCAGATTATTGTGTACATGAAATTCTTAGCAAAAAACAGAGTGTTATGGAGCAAACTCTAAAGGTAGGCAGAGCTGGGTCAGTCTTTAAATGATAACTTTCTCTTGTTATGTGTGCGAACTCCATTCTAAATAAGTACAAAAAAGTCGTTCGCGATACACGACGACACGAGCTTTAAACATGTCGCCTTTGCGACTCTCTTCACGCCGATAGCTGGCGTCGTACCCAGGCTCCTACTTCAAAGGCAATTCGCGGCGCAAATAAATCAATAGGCACCAAAACTTTACTGCTCCGACTGCGTTTCGAAAGCTACAATTGCGATCTCGTTTTCATCGCTGCGTTTCATTTCTGGGACGCGTTCCGATCGGCGTAAACAGTGCAACTATTTCGAAATGGTAAGTACATCAATGTCATTTGTGCACTGCTATCGAAACTGGAGTTCTAAGCTAGCGCTTGTTCGATCGTTGGTTAAGATGTGCTGTGAGATAGAATCCAGTTTACACAGAGCGAAAATCCAACCTTTGTATGACCCAGGGAACATTGCGGCCCCAATGAAGAAATCCCAAATGCACTCATATTTGCATACTTACGTACGTTGACTGCTTGGATCCACAACCAAGAAGTAGCATCAGAAATTGATTTTACAATGTGCTCAGAAGAATAATGAATTCTCATCGGTTTTTCCCAGGATCAGCCAGTTGATTTCCGGGGAAATAGGCAATCTCGCTGTTCAAGAATAATCATTGCGATGTTGAAGTTAAAATTTGATCATGAAGTGGTCAGGTACATCCACAGACAATGTTTACGATATTGTGATTTATAAAAAATCTATTTCTGTGGGACATCTTCCCGTGATTACGTTATAATATTTCCAGTCGGCGAAGTCAGTACATTCAATAATGTTTCTAGACTACACAGTGAATTTATTTGAAAGAAACACTGAAGCAAAAATTTTGCAGTAGCCCGTATCCTGTAAACTTTCATCCGTAACTGAATACGCGCTGACATAAATTTCATCCACGAGAAAGACATTTTTATAAACCAGACAGGCTATTTGTTTTAACGTTCACTGACTGTTGACTGTAGAGGCAGGTATCTTGCTCATCCCTTTTCCATCACCAACTGGTATAGGACATGAGACTTCGAATTAAGACAGCACGTCGTCCCGCATATTTTCATTGCTTATTGCTTATTGCTTGAGCGCTAGTTTAATTCGTATTTTCCAAAGCTGGGGCATCACGTCGATGGAAATCGTGCGAGCCATGGAGTCATCGGCCGCCGTGTTTTTGTTCCCGAAATCCGCCGGCCTTTACCGAGAATGCAAACAATCCAACAACACCCAGAAGCCCATGTCTAATATGAAGCTATTCTTCAGAGAAAGAACAATCATAGGTTTTTTTTTGCTTTTCATGCAAAAACATCTCCCAACTCGGCAAAAGCCACCCCTGTTCTACTGACCTACTTGATACTTACTATCCCAATGGGCCCTGTTAAAGATGTCTTTATCCTCCCAACGTGCTCTGGAGAGAACCGCCACTTTAGTGTCAACCATCGGCACTCGTTTAAGGATATACTCCGTGAGAACGTTCTGACAGCGTTGACACAAAAGGCAGCACACATGGTATGGTGGTTGTCTCTGGAGAAACTAACAACCGCCGCTTAGGCGTGAAATCTTATTTTTCAGAGCTTTATCGAAGAACAAAATGGAAAGAGTAGCAATTCGGTAACAAGAATTGCTTCAGTCATTTGGGGACATCACACTGCATTAGGGCGCCCTAGTGTACACAGCAGGCAAGGTGATAGAGTCACAGACCTCGACAAAGCAGAATGCGTTTTTTTGAGAACCTTGGTAGGCTTCCGGACATGCACTGCACGTCGCTGAACTTCCGCCTACTAGAATAGCCATTATTTTTTAGTCCACGCACGACAGCAGCCCTGGCCCATGTAGACGCGATCCAATATTCCTTCCGACGGCCAAGGCCAGCTCTTCCAAAACCGTTATCTCTGATACAGATGGAAGCCCACGCTGAATCTTAAGACAGGTATCTTCCTGACCGTCGCGTTATACTGCAGAGATTTTCCCATGCGGCTGTTTGCCTACTGGCATTGGGCCAATGCTTCCACTACGCAGAAGAACGATCGCACGGGTCACATACGCCCAAGGTACCATCTAAACATAGGAGAGGAGCGGTCCAGGTCTTGCGTGATGCGAGCTTAACTGACCACAACGACCTTGAGAATACGTTGGGCCTTTCTCAGAACAGCTTCCAGAGGCTTACTCAGCGACACATTTATCAGGGCGTCAGCCAAGTTGCCTGCGAAAGACCGCGCTTAACGGCCCATGCCTCGCGACCGCTCCGTTACAGATGAGTCAAGTCTGCGCATTCCTATGCAGTACACGTTCGTTCGTTGTCCGCTGTTTAATAGCACAGTTCTCCGTGGGCCACCGTTGTGTAAATGAGCCGGGCAAAATCCGATCGAACAACGAACACGACCTTGTTCGCTCTACGACACTCCCAACCCCTACACCGCCAAAGGCGGCCACCCCCGTCAACACCATAGAGAAGTGAGGCAGCGTAGCGTGAAAACGGATAAGAGATCCGAAAGTCATTCCCTTAACGCTAACCGCGAATTCGCGATAACGCATCGGGCACCCTGTGGGTCATACATTCACGACCAAACAGCGCGCCTCTTCTGCCTCTGGGTCGGCCGCTCAGTCGGTCGAACGGTCCCCCTTCTCAACGAACGAACGTCCGGTTATAAGCCTGCGGAATTCAACGCGCGTTGAAATGCGCACACTCTCTCCGCCTTCCTTCTATCTCTCTGGCTCTTTAGACTTTCGTGGCTTCGGGCCCAGTCGGCGACGTGGGGTAGTCAATTACCATAGAAGCTCAAACGCACGCGTACGCACGCACTAACGCACACTGGCAGACACACTCGCATAAGCACTCCGGGCTACGAGCGAATCCTTATCTCGCTACTGGAAAGAGGGTTCTACAATACGCTGCAGTTCGTCTTCTTTCCAGAAAGACACACACGCACGCACGCGTACACACACATGGAGCATTGACGGCGAGGATGCGCGCGTCCGGTGGCAAGGCGAAGAGTCGTCGTGCGAGAAAGTGTGTCGGAAGACGCGAGGACGCCTCCTCACGTCACAGGGGTCCTGCCGAGCTTGTAGAGGGTATATAAGCCCGACGTCCACGCAAACGCAGTTTCGAGGACGCGAACTCAAAGACAACCTGCTCCCATCAACAAGAGCGGCGACCACCATCGTAACTGCTGCCCATACCACTGCCCGGACTTTCTTTCCTTTCACCTTCGAGGACTTGTATACTGCACGCTTCTGCGTCATCAAAAAAGACCAAGATGCAGCTCCTCGTGAGTATGGTGTTCACGCGTACCAATGGCGGCAGCCAGGGAGGTACACTGCCAGCCGATGGTCGCGGAGGACCTTGATGACCGGTTTCATATATATTGATGTGTCACTCAGAGGTGTTAAACCGAGGAGAGCGGGTGAGTTCTTGCGGCTTTGGTTAACCGAGTGTGACCATGTTTAATAAACAGGGCCAGATGAGACTGCGGAGTTGATGCCGTCGGCGGGTTCGTTAGTCTAAGGATTAGGCAGCGAGTGCAGGCCATGCTTAAAACGTGATGTGCAATTGGGAGAGCCATAAGGGCTTTCTGGGTCTTGCAGTCTGTGCGTTTTAGGCCACAAATACACAACTGGAGGAAAAAGGCTCCACGTGATGTTCATCTGAGAGGAGTGTGTCAAAGGTAAATACTTATAATTATATTTTTTGGCCGAGCAGCTTCTCTCTTTATAAAAACATGATAGATATACGCGACTTAGTAATACGGGAGCAAGACGAGCTATTAACAACAATTATGTAGCAACCATGAGCCAATAAGAATAGCTTCATTACCTACGTCTTCGAAAAAATATTTTTGTTCAGCTTAGAACATGCAACCATATATAACTGTACTAAGCTTCAACGGGCAAATACTGCTGCACTTGCGTAAGTAATATAATTACGACCATTCACAATTCAGACGTGACTATCCAAACTTCAGATACACGAACATTATTTAAACTCCAGACGTTGGCAGAATAATATGGATCACATTTTCCTGTCCAAACCCTCCCCTCGGGTTGCGCAAAAATAGAAATCTTTGTTGCTTTGTGTGCAAGAGCCAGAGCCTAATTATTGCATATGAATAAAATATTATTTACCTTGTGCTACATAATGTATCACAATTAAGCTTTCGATCTTCGAAGATTTGTTCATAATGCCTTCAAAGTATTCATCGCATTTTGTTAGGTTTCTGAAGAAAAGAAACCTACTTCTCGAGCAGTGCAATATTTTGGTATATTTAATCGAGGTATTCAACTCAGCTGCATGGATAACAATTACGCAGTAGTGCACTGCAGTAAAGTGGATAAGACACAATAAATGTAAGCGCACTTTTTTCAGCCTGGATGTAGCCAAAGCATGCGCGAGCGCGATTAATTCGCTGGTTACGCACGACGAAACGCTTCTACGGCTTGAGTAAAGATTGAACGCCGTAGTACTGTAGAGGGGGACGAGATCTGTCGCGTAGGATTTCCAAGCCTCTTCATTAACGGACGCTGTTTTAATAACCAGTTACGTAAGCTTGTGTTCCTGGCGGTAATCATCAAAGATCCTGAGTAGGCTGGCCTTGAAATAAGGACAAACGCGATGAATGTGCAAAGAAAAATAAAGCAATCCTTAAATAGTTAGGAAAGGTTTATCCTTAAATATATATTGAAAATGTAAACTTTGCACCAGCCTTCATGACCGAAGAGCATGACCATGCCTAACGGTTATCCGAGTTTTTATTGAGGGCGCCTTGTAAACTTTCTGGCATCAAAAATGAACATAGCTTTCGCCGCAGCGGCTGATTGGTTTTATGAAACTTACGCGTTATGCTCTTGTGTCGATCGAGAAACCTTGTTTTATCGATGAAAATGCTTCACTAACGCTGCGTTTAATCCAAATATTTTGAAAGGACGAATACCATTGCCCCTAGGATATGCCCTGAAATGAAACAATTGCGCGAATAGCGTAGAGGATTTGGATTTGGAGGATTCCTGGATTTGCATTAGCGTGGTACTGAAGTGTATAAAGTAGGAGAGAAAGCAGGCTTGTATAGTAGGCACTACGGTATCTCATTATTTTTCACGACATTCCTATTGAGTGCCATAAACTAAAGAGTTCGAAAAAGAACTACCTCCAGTTCGTGTCTCTTTTCCTTTTCCAGCTAAATACAAGGTAGAATTGAACGTTTAAACATATACGCTTCATCGTGTGATCAGCGAAGCTATGATGATTATTGATCATTTTACGAAGACGACGTCTCTTGAATGCATTAGGATGCTTTCAGTATTTCTTTTTTTTTTTTTGCTTATTTCATTGCATTTGGCTGGAAACCGGTGTCTTAGTCTGAAACTAGAGTAAATTAGCACTCAACAAAATAGTGCTTCAGAGGTTGACAAAATTCGAATGTTCCTCTCAATTTCAAAAGCAGAAATTTTATGCCATGCAAGTGCTACACTTCTCGTTGACGCTTAATGGTATGCAAAGCTTCTGACCCAAATCGTCGAATGTTTCGAACGAGAGTAAATATAGCAGTAAAGCGTGAAAGCCAATTTTATCCCATAGAAGCTGCCGCGCATTGACTTATAGGCCTGGACTACATTCGAATGTAGGTTTTGTTCTGAGCATTAAGCTCGACTCATTATAATTGAACGCAGATAGATGTTTCAACTCAAAGTAAAACGGCTCTTTAAGGGTGGCCATTTAAAACATTATAGCAATATTACAAAATCACCGTGCAGTACAGAGCGCACTGAGGTTAGAAACCAGGCAATTCGATTTTTTTTGCCCTATTACAAAATTTCACAATTTGCTTCGGCAAGCCTAAGGTACAGAGCTCAATGGGTCTGTGCTATCATGTTCCCAGACACATGATACTTACATAAGAAGCAGACGATAACAGCTCGCGAGCATAATCGACAAACTTTTTAGCAGAGCTCTTCACTGAGTATTCTCTCATATGCATTTGCTTCAGTTTAATTATAAGACAATCAACCCAAGATAAAGTCTCAGCTGCTATCTGCCAGTACAAGTACGGCCTCAATTCATTTACGTTTAATACCCTGCACAGAAATTAACTACTAACGTTATGCCTTTTCCCTTTCGTCCAGGCACTACCCGTCCTCTTGGCCTTGTTTTCTAATGCCTTCGCCGGATTCCTTCACGGGGGGTCTGGACGTGTCCTCTACGGTGCTGCTGGAGTCGGCTCCCTTCACAACGCAGCCGCCGCCGCTACGCTGCGGCCCGCCTACACCGTTTCCGCCGGCGCGCCGGCTTACACTGCGAGCCTTGTCCAAAGTGCTCCGGCTGTGCAAGCAGTGAGGGCTGCTTACTCTCCAGTTCCGGCACTGTCATCCAGCGTAGTCCAGACCTCTCCTGCCGTCGCCAGGTTCGGATACGGCCTCGGCCAGAGAGTCGTCTCCGCTGCGCCCGCTGTGACCACAGTCGTCCAACAGGCGCCGGCAGTTACTTACCGAGGAGGGTACGGCGCTGGTCTCGGAAGCGGATTGGCATACGGAACGGGGCTCGGCTACGGTGCTAGCCTTCTGGGATACGGTGGAGGACTGAGTTACGGTTCCGGATACGGTGCTGGCCTCCGCTACGGCACAGGAAGCACGTTGGTGGCTCCAGCTGTGTCCCAGGTTCGCCGAGTGTCATACTCTGCCCCTCTCGTCTCTGCGGCTCCGGCCGTGAGCTACGCTGCGCCCACCGTGACTACCGTCCACCATGCAGCTCCTGCCGTAGCCGTTAGGCCCGCGGTAAGCTACGCTGCATCCCCTGTAACTACGACCTACCATCAGGGTCCAGCAGTGGCGTACCGCACCGCTGCCATTGGTGCGCCTGTGGCCACCTTCGGGGCAGGCCTCGGCTTTGGACACACTGTCGGACAAGCTCTGGCGGCTCCGGCCTATTCTACGGTTGGTCGCGTTAGCTATGCCACTCCATCCGTTGGAATTGCTGGTCCTGCTGTGGCCGCCGTTCGACCCGCCGTGAGTTATACCACCGGAGCTTCTTTGACTGCTGTGCGCCCAACTGTTAGCTACGCCACGGCACCCGCTATTACGTCCTACAGACCAGCCACGATCAGCGTCGCCGCCGCGCCTGCGGTTGCTGCTGTCAGGCCAGCTGTTAGCTACTCCACTGGACCTGCTTTCAGCACGGCCTATCGCACAGCCGCCCTCCAATCTCCGGTCGCAACATTTGGAACCGGTCTTGGACTTGGTACAACTTTCGGGCAGTCGATTTACTCGCCTGGCTTCACCGCTGTGAGGCCGGCTGTCAGCTACACGGCTCCTTCCGTGACAACTGTTCACCACGCCGCACCTGCTGTCGCCGTCAGGCCTACCGTGAGCTATGCTACCGCTGTCAGGCCCGCAGTCAGTTACACTACTTCTCCAGCCGTCACAGCCTACAGACCCGCCGTGAGCTATACCACTGCTCCAGCCATCACCGCCGTTAGGCCTACCGTGAGCTACGCCACCGGTCCTGCTGTCACGGCCGTGAGGCCGGCCACCATCAGCTACGCTGCTGGGCCTGCATACACCACGTCATACCGCACCGCTGCGCTGCAGGCTCCGTTGGCGACGTACGGCGCAGGTCTCGGATTCGGCCACACACTCAGCCACATCGTAGGTGCTCCCGCATACAGTGTTGCTGCCGCGCCAGCTGTGTCGTACCGCACCGCTGCTTACTCAGCTCCGGTGTCCATGTACGGTGCCGGAATCGGTCTCGGCCACACCATTGCTGCTCCTACCCTCAGCCAAGTGCGCACCGTTTCCTATTCTTCTCCCGTGTACAGTGGCTACAGTGGTGGCTACACTAGCGGCTATTCTGCTCCGGCTGTTAGCTACGGCCTTGGAGGTCTTCGCACAGGTTATGCAGCCTACTCTGCTGCCCCAGCTACCGTGGTCACTGGCTCAAGTCTCGGCGCTACTCACGCTGGTCTTGTCGGGCATGGCATCCACTACAGCACTCTTGGGGGTCTGGGAGGCGGCCTGGCCTACGGACATGCTGCTGGGGCCCCGCATGTCAAGATCATCACTCAGGCGAAGAAGAAGTAAAGTACGACGCCTAAACAATACAAGATCTCGAGTGGAGCCAGTGCTTACGAAATAAGTAAAACAATTATTTATTATGGCCCCAAGAACGCACTGAAATCGAACGGTCCAAATCAGAAGACGATGGTATTTGCTTCTGCGGCGTACGAGAACTCAAGTGCCGTGACGAATAAAGAAAACAATCTTACATTTTCTCTAATGACTCGTTCTCTGTAAGATATCATCAGTTACTTCTGGTTTGCCACGCCGCATGAATGGTAACAATCGCAATTCGGCGAAACACGAAATGCAATAAGCAAAATTGGCGCATACGCTAAGGTGTATAAATCTCGTCAGAAATATTATATATGTGGCTATAAAAATAAAGCGCACAACACTAGCAGGCACAAAAAGAGGGGTTTGAGCGCGAACCCAGAAAGACGAATGCGACATGAAGCCCTATCGTTATCCACAAGAAACAGAGGGGTGAAAGCTGTATGATTAAATTACGATAACAATTATATGTGCAAAGAGGGAGATGAAAATCGTAGCAAATAAAGTATTTCAGCATGTAAACAAATAATTAGATGATTGGTAATAGATAGGAAACATTTATATTGTGGTCGTGTACGCCTTAGCTCAAGGACACATAGTTTTTTATAACAAAAAACATTGTTACATAATTTGTCAAAAACAAAAAGAAGCGAAGCTAGAAAATGTCTCGCAATCGCGTATTCCCGCGGCTATAACCATACATTCGTACAATATCAGAATGTATTCCCTTCGTATAAAAACAGAGGTTTCAGACTAGTAAAATGCTAATGAGTTTCAATGTTTGAATATGTCACATAATGCGATATGCTGGTTCATTGGAGGTAATAAACTATTTTTTTTTATCTAAAATGTGGTTGACGCCAGGGAGATCTATGCCTGGGTGACACAATATTTTGTACATCGCACATTTGTTTCAGATGACTCACTTTAAATTTAAAGGTAGAATGAATTCAAATTTATTATTTAGAGAAACATGGCCGCTAGCTTCACATAAAAATGATCTTTTTAAGTTAGTGACATATAGCTTAAGATCTCATCTCAAAAATAATTTAGTGGCGGCAATAAAAGATTTTTACATAGGTTGGTAATGGATCCCTACGAACAAACTAAACTAGATAGTTGTCGGTATACGGCCCACGAGGTAGCACTTGACCTACAATGACAGATCACATTAGATTTTTAACTTCTAGAACGCAGTTGCCATGAAAGCACAATTAGAAAGAATTGATGACGATATGTATACCCTCGCGTAAAAAAAAAAGAATATCGCAGAAATAAGATAAGTTGTAAGTTTGAACAAAAAAGCGAACAATAATCCTCACAGTAGCAACGTGTGCCGGTTCTGATATATTTTTGTTGTGATTCTGTAATCCACGAGCCCCCTATGATTTTTGTGGCATTTATTGGCACTGCATGCTTCCATTGTGACAAAAGTCTTCTCAAACTGCACCTCTAATGAAAGCAACAGGCGGATCTCCGACCACCTCAGCGATGGCATAAAAGTTATGGGTCCTAATTGACAAGAACAATTCTTTGCCTCGATTGGCACCTCGCTGCGACGCAGACGCAGTGGTGTGAAAGGCGTTGGGGGCTGTTAAAACCTGAACTATTATATTAAGTAATCATAGCTGGAACGACAAGACGCGCATTTTGCGTTTTGTAAATGTTTGCGTCCTTCTAAAATGAAAGTGCTAGGGTTGTAGGCGTTGATTAAACAAATTAAATAAATACGTTACTCTTTACGTTAAAAAGAAGGAACGCCTTTGTGTCCTACGTTACTTGCAAGAAACGTAACGCGTTATTGTTACTCTTACCGAAAAAAAAGTACTGCACCTTACTTTGCCTTTACTCCATGGCCACACATTATAATCATGGCGTCTTCGCTGCAAGAACCGACTATAAGAATTTTGTAAAGAAGATATTTCACGTAAAATTTATAGCCCGAAAATCAATTTTACCTGAAATCCTTATTTAATGAGAATACTTTGCACAGATGTGTGGGAGCTTAGCAAAGTGGTTTTAGGTTTTCTGTAGAGTTACAAGTGATGGCTTCAAAATCAGTGGCACTAGGTGAAGCCCTTCCCTGAATGCGATATTGAAAACAAAATGACACTTTATCACCAGTTCTAACTTCACAACGAAAACATCGCTCAACCCTCACAGTACTTCCGAAAAATGCTTTATTCTAAAACGCTCGGTGTGCTTTTACCAACGAAATAGATCCGAACAATGTGTAGCAATGAAGAAATGCGCAAATGACATAGTTTCAGAAAAATATATTTGCGCACAGAAAAAAAGCTTGTATTTTTTTGTTTTTTTTTTTTTTTTTTTTTTCACTTCAACCTGCGTAAATACCGCCAAAAAATACGGGTGCGAAATTGAAGGTATTCACGGTAGGCTCACTCGATCAGGAATGCAGCCGCAGTTGCATGCACAAAGAAAATTTATTTCGAAAACAAACTTGACAACAGCGTTTCACTATTGCAGCGACGACTTTCTTATACCCACAGCTTGCTGGGCTATTTAAGCAACAGGCAAGTGTGTGGATGTGCGTTCAAGAACGTGTTTCGTGCTTGGCGGGGTTTTAGTTAAGTGTTTTCTCGAATGCGTATGAGCCGCAACAAGGGTAAACGAGAGCACCTGTGCGTTTTGTTAGTTTTAGACATCACTTTAGGTTCTTCGCGCTTCCGTTTTCTGAAAAAGCGGGCGGAGGGGAGAGCTAATTGCAGTAAAGATTTACTAGTAACATTATATGTGATGTTGCCATAAGTACATTACCCGTTCCAGTTCCTAAATGGTAACGAACACGTTGCTAAGTTACCGACAATTGCGATGCGTTACAGGTAACGCCGTTACTTCTAATGCGTTACTGATAAAGCACTACTTATGATTAAGACTCAAAGTCTCTCTTAAAGCACCGCAAAGCGTGATATTAGACAAGTATTAGGTGATCTTATCTGTAAACGCCTCCGCAGAGAATATCGTTCTATATTTTTCATAATGATTCCGAGCGGCTGAGTGGCAAAAATGACAAGAAAAACAGTTAATTAGAGCGCGAGATATAAAAAACACAGTGTATTTCACCAGCATAATGCTTTTTTTTATCACATTGCTCCGCAGCATCTATGAACAAGGATCTTTTACACTGGTATTCTGTGACATAATTCTTTTTTTACACTAAGTAGAGTTTCGACTTCAAAGGGCTTCCGAGGTTTCGACAATTGTTGCCACTACTACCAGTCTTTGCAGTTAGATATGCGGCGGATGTTAAAATAACGCAAATTAAGTAATTAAAAATTTTAAATTGGCTTTTAATTAAAGTAACATTGAGGAAACTTTATTTGACCTGCATGACAGCAAGAATAACAAGAAATTTGATCAGTATGGTTATTATTCTGAAGCAAGAAAACAGTGCACGAACGGCTAAATACTGTAAGAGATAAAGAAGATTCACGCTAAGAGAAATAAAACTTCATCAACGAAAAAGAAATGAAGATTCACATATCAAGTGCACTTTTTGGGATAAAGTCGTTTTTACTGGTTGATAATGCAAGCAGCACAATTGCGCTTATAGTATAGCTCAAGTTAGAACGATAGATGAAAGCGAAAAACAGATTCAGGATATTAATATGTACCCCCGGGGACAAAAGTGGTATACCAAACGCACTGCGAGAAACCTGCCTTCCAGATTTTTCCGACAGAGAATCAGTTATTTCTGACATATGCATAGCATGTCCTTTTGATATACTTGCCATCTTATCCAAGCAATTTTGTATGGCACATTGTTTCATACTGAAAAAATGCAATCGTTGCGTTTCGCGTGGAATATACCACTTTTGTAGCAAGGTATGAAGTGTAAAGGTGTAGCACAGCAGTCAAATTCAGTTCATTTCCCAGCGAATGAGAATACTGCTCGAAAACTAGAGCAAAATGCTTCCTTGTTACAAAGCACCGCAATTCAAAGCCCAACAAACTGTCGCACAGTACTACGGGCACTGCAGGTAAACTGCGCACAGCGGCAGGTATTACAAACATGCTAAAATAATTACAGTGGATATTGTTAGACCTGTGAACGCTCATTCTTGCGCACTTCACTTTGGCCCCATGTAGTCCCTTACAACTTTAACAATGACCCATATGATTAGTATGTTTATTTTCATTTATTTTTTTCATAATGTTTTCATCTGCATCGCAAAGAAAGTCATTACAAAGAACGTCGTCACAATTTAGACATTTTATGTGCAGTTATCGAAAATTACTAGGAAATTTCCATAATAATTCCTCAATCGCTGTGCGGAAACTGCGGGCTGTCCATATCATCCGAAAAATAGACAAGAGTGTCAGCACACCATCCGTGTCTTTATCAGCCAGAGAAATGAGCCTACTTCACAAAGGTTAAAGGCTCATTGCACACACATGTGATTTGTAATTGACTTTATCCTGATAAATACGTCTTGGTTTTACGCATGTTTTTGACGTTGCGCATATGCGGTGATTAAGTAGATTATAAATTTATGTGTGGTTTCCTATTAAAGACAGTTGTAAGTTCAGCGCCTTCGTTGTGTACCTCCTTCCACTCGTCTCTATCTTTTTGCGCTGTTGTTTAAACCTGGATGATCACCAACTAGCCCAAACATCCGTTCTTGTACGGAAACTACGGGTTGGTTACTACGATGCGTAAGTTGATTTGTCATTACCCAGCCCTCAGATCGGACCTCTATGCGTAGACGGTGCCACAGAAATTTTTTAGATCTACAGATTGCAATGCATACAAAGATGCTGCAAGCCGATGACTTACTGCCGCAAAGCGAAATGACAAACAGCTATCGACGATGGCTCATTTCCTGAGAGAAAACACATAAAATGCAGCTAAAAATTTTAGCCCGCCCTCAAATAATGACACATTTCCAAGGCCGCGCGCTATTCGCAGGAGTACTGAAAGGAAAGCTGTGCGCACAAAATACTTGGAAAATCTTTGTGCCTGCTGGCGGACACGACGTCACATACGACGCTACCTGGATAAACGCAGTTGGCAACAATGACGAGTCTTTTGTTCTACGCTGGATGTGCGCTAATCAGTAATAAAAATGTTGCAAGTCCTTTGTGTCATACACGCGCCACTAAAACATCTTCACCTCTTCGCAGCACTATCACTGAATGAAAGAAAATCCATAAATTTCTGAAGAATGGTTTGTGGGGTTTAACGTCCCAAAGCGACTCAGGCTATGAGACACGCAAATTTTAGAAGAATAATGCAGAATACGGTTAGTGGTGTTAGGGCCTTCGACACTCTCTACCGATGGTCAGTCCTTCATCCCCAAGCGACAGTACCAGCGATGGACCTACCTTTCACTTTGGCAGAGCTTTCCACAGCTATCGCGGAATTAAACGCGAACCATATCTCCAAGCCATAATGAAGTGTCCTATGACGCCACGGCAAAGTTATGACACAACTCTCGTCTTTGACTCCTGGAATATTATAATTTTCCTGTATGTATGATGAGGTCCCCATGTAATGGAAGGTGACGAAAAGTGTGCCCGTTTTTGAAACCTTGCAAGCCGCCAACCATCTAAGCATCTTTCCGGCCCACCGCTCTACTGAGCTGCGTAGGTAAGCTTATGAAACGAATGGTCTGCAAAAACATAACTTGGTTTCTCGAAAGCCGAAATAAGTATCTCTGAGAAATGAACGGATTTCGCCAAAATAGGTCTGCAACTAATAATATCATCACCCTTGTCTCCTCACTTGAAGAGTACCTTCATGCTGGATGCATTCCGACAGCCATTTTCCTTAGCATCAAGGCTGCGTTTGACTTTTTGTTTCATCCTGCAATTCTCGCAGCCATGGCAAGTCTTGGCTTTGGAGGAAAGTTGTACAAGTGGATTGGATACGACTTACAAGAGCGGCAAATTTTTATAAGAACTCCACATGGCCCAACTATATTTCCTATAGTGGAGAGGGGCGTACCTCAGGGAGCTGTGCTTAGTCCCTTTTAATTCAATATAACCCTCATGCCGATAACAAGAAAACCTTCCGTGAGGAGTACACATTACGATTTAAGCAGATGATATCTGCATGTGGAGGGCGTCACATTTACGCTATATACCCAGTAACGTATTCAGAGCCTTACTGCACACGTCGATGTATGTACCTGGCTCCGTATGGTCTTCGCCTCTCACTAGAAAGGTGTTTAGCCATGGCTTTCAGAACAAAACAATGGCTCGATATCCGTTCTTCCTAGATGGATGGTAGCTATCTTATGTACGATTTCAGCGATTCCTCGGTGTTATGATGTAAAGTAATCTCTCTTGGGCACCTGAGATTAAAAACTCCCTGAGAGGATAACAGCGGCATCGCAAGTTCTCAGATATTTGGCGGGAACACGGTGGCGCCGCAACTGCCGATTAATGGTTCCAAAAAGCATCCTCTCCCAAGTAGGAAGCTTTTTGAGGACGTGCGGAACAACTGCTTGCGGATATGCCTTGGACACCCAAAGCGTTCCCTTGCATGAGGAACGCTAGAAAAAACAGGGTGTTTCCCTCTGGATGTGATTGCCAAACAAGAAACTACACTCTCCCATCGCCGACATGTCATCCAAGGGAAGAAGTACTTCTTATACAGTGTCCACGTAACTCATCGTAAATCTGGCTTTGGTCAAACTGTGCAGCTTCTGCCCCTCCCTACATTAATCCACCATAGAAACTAGAGAGTTTTAGCTTACCGTGATCCGCGATCCGCTACTGGGATCCGCCACCGCGCGTTCCACTGCGCATGCCCAGACCCCCCTTGATGCCGACAGATGGCGCCACATACTGGATGTAGAGATCCGTTGGACGATTAGCACTAGGTGCCCACAGCAAAACTACAAATGAGGCGGTACAGGGAGATATGGGCTGGGCATCTTTCGAACTACGGGAAGCTCAGAGTAAAATATTATATGAGGAACGCCTGAGGAAATTGGACAGTAACAGATGGGCAGCTAAGGTATTTAAATACCTGTACCTAAAAAGCGCTGACTCACAATGGAGGAAAAGAACTAGGAAACTAACTTGTAAGTATGCTAGTAACAAGGACGGAGAAATAAAGAGCATTAAGCAACAGGTGAAAAACACAGAAGGTAAAAATTGGATAAATACGATGAAAAAAAAACAGAGTGTGGAATTATACTGAAAGTGGAAAATGCAGATCAGGAAGGAAGATTTCTTTGATAACTCAAAAGGCAGTGCCCTACTTTTTGAAGCTAGATCAGGGTGCCTTAGAACACGCAGCTACAAAAAGAAGTTTAACAATGGAGATGACGCATGTGCTGTATGTGGAAACTCCAGTGAAACAATTGACCATATTATACTCGAATGCAGTGGTATCCATCCGGAAGTTGGTGCAGGCGCAATCACTGTTCCTGAAGCTCTGGGGTTTAGAGATAACAGTGGCCGGGTGAATAAACCGGTGGTGGAAACTAGCAAAAAAACGGCTGGAAGATTGGTGGCTTAAAAGCAGAGAAGTGACATAATGTTAGTAATGTAGGAGCAAAATTTAATAAATAGAATGATGGTTTAGTTAACCATTCTAAATCAATAATTAAGATATGTGGAGAAAAATGAGCATGATAGCTACTGCTACCACCCCGTTTCAAAGGGGACGCTTCTATATTCCATCCATCCATCCATCCATCCATCCATCCATCCATCCATCCATCC
>JAJIZL010019777.1:494621-555995 GCA_023969395.1 Amblyomma maculatum | reverse complement strand
ACATACATACATACATACATACATACATACATACATACATACATACATACATACATACATACATACATACATACATACATACATACATACATACATACATACATACATACATACATACATACATACATACATACATACATACATACATACATACATACATACATACATACATACATACATACATACATGAAATTCATCCATCCATCCCTGCGTGCCGAATCCGCCAGCATAGATGGATGGATGGATGGATAGAATATAGGAGCGTGCCCTTTGAAACGGGGTGGTAGCAGTTGCTATCATGCTCAGTTTTCCCCCTATATCTTAATTATTGTTTTAGATTGGTTAACTATACCATCATGCTACTTATTGAATTTTTGTTTCTACATTACTAACAATATGTCACTTTTCTGCTTTTAGCCACCAATCTTCCAGACGTTTTTTGCTAGCTTCCACCGCAGGTTTATTCACCCGGCCACTGATATCTCTAAACCCCAGAGCCTCAGGAAGAGTGACTGCGCCTGCATCGACTACCGGATGGATGCCATTACATTCGAGTACAACATGGTCAGCTGTTTCAGTGGAGTTACCCCATACTGCACATGAGTCATCTTCATTGTTAAATTTCGTTTTGTAGCTGCGTGTTCTAAGGCACCCTGATCAAGCTTCAAAAAGTGGGGCACTGCCTCTTGAGTTATCAAAGAAAGCTTGCTACCTGATCTGCCTTTTCCACTTTCGGTATAATTCCAACTCTGTTTCCTTTCCGTCGAATTTTTTCAATTTTACTTTCTGTGTTTTCACCTGTTGCATAACGCTCTTTATTTATTCGTCCTTGTGACCAGCATACTGACTGGTTAGTTTCCTAGTTCCTTTCCTCCCTTGTGAGTCAACACTTTTATGTATAGGTATTTAAATACTTTAGTTGTTCATCTGTTAGTATCCAATTTCTCAAGGCGTTCCTCATATACTTCGAAAGATGCCCAGCCCATATAGCATTTGCATAGATGCATAGCATTTGACGGGAACGTGGCGCCATCTGTCGTCCTCTGGGTGATCTGCGCATGCGTACTGATGCTTACGCGGTTGCGGAAGACGCTAGCGGTAAGCGGTATAGCGCTGAACTAAGAGTCTCACTGCCACCTTTTGTGGAAGAAAGTGCGTTGCGAAACATGTTTTACGGAGTTTGGTTTGTGGCGATGATCAACGAGCGCTCCATGGTAACAAACGTGTTTCGAGCAAGCGTAATTTATTCTAAGGGCTTATACACGCTACTGCATCTTTAGGGATGCTACGCTCCTAAACACCAAAAGCAGGATGAACACAATATTGAATATAATTGATTTCAGCCAGTTATTTGAGCGGAAGACCTTCAAACATAATAAATAAACAGCATTCAGAATGTGCATTTGAGTAATGCGAAAGCATGGATGATGCTGTTGGTTGCTTCTGATTGCGTCTAGGTGCTTAATTCACTTTTTGTTTGCCCATTTTAGTCATCGGTACTTTCAAATTGCGCGCCAATCCCTTCCTATGCCCTTTTTCGGCTCTACTTCCGGTTGCGTGACGTCACGTCCTTGACGTCAAATTCACTACGGCACCCATTCACCTCTTTCTGCTTTCACTCCCACCGTCCTCCCTTCCCTTAAGGCGCGGTTCAGTTGTTCACAGAACAAGTGTTGCAGATACTGCTTCTTTCCTTTCCTGTGAACCAGTTATTCTAATTAATTACCTTATTACCTTTTTGGCCTAATTATTTTTTCGGACATAAAATTACGTCACCCTCTATTGATTGACACCCCTCATTAACCTCAATTACTCACAAATGCTGCAGACATGACTTTGCGGACACGTTCTGCGGACACGGTCTGCGGACAGAAATCTGTGAACATAGCGAAGTAATGCTCTCCAATTATTAAGTTGCCAGGCTGAAGCAACATCTCAGACAGAGTGCAGTGTGCACAAAAACACTCAAGGCTTCTTTTTAATATTCGAGGCAACGTAGATTGCATTTTTGTTTAATCAAGCTACTCAAGAATCACATCGAATAAGCAAAGTAGCAGAGAAAATGCTCAGGAATAACATCACAAGGATACTGTTTATGTTTTTGCTCGAACACCTGGAAGAGATGCGCGCTGGCTCTGGGTTCCCTGTTTGATGCAGAATCGTATTTTGTTATGCTAGCAAGTAGGAGCAAAATGTTTCTTGGCAAACGAGGATTTATTCATCCTTGACTTGCGGGATCACTTGCACAAATGAATGAATATAAGAAGTGCTAGAATGGTTAGCGAGACGATGGATCCCGTTCAGGAATGCAAATGGCCTCAAAGTGCGGCGGCGCCTGCCAAGACGCAGCAGTCGAATGTACACGCCAAACTAACCAGTTACTAAACTTAAAATGTCTTGCGCACACTATAATAAGGGACCTCCATACCTATATGAAGCTCTGTGACCTTCCACACTGATTAGCGAGCACCAATTCTTTTTTAGATATTATTCTGACACGAGAAGAACACGACGGAGTAAATGTGTGAGAGGTAGTACCGAGACAAAGGGTCTTTCTCGAGTCTACTTCACTGCTCTGTTCTCTGGTGTGCTCTGTGACAAAACATATACATTAGGCCACCTGATTGCAAATGCTAGCAAAATCTAGAGCGGAAATTATTGTTAAAACATTTCTTTTGATGTCCCCATCTTAGTTTGCAGTTTATTTTACCTATTGTTCATTAAAGCCCACTATTTCCTTGACATCTAGTTCCTGTTGAGAAGTGTGGATCGCTAAGTCATGCTTAATGGGTTGCTTTTTTGACTCGGCATTTTAATCTCGAAGTGCTATTTTTAAGCGCGTTTTGTTTGCGTTTATCGATTATCCAAGAGCACTTTCTCTCGCACACTCATTCCCAAACATTTTAGAAAGATTTTCAGCGTAGAAGACCTTATATGTAGGCCAGGGCTTAATTATAAGTTGGGAAACAGGTAATATCAACAGTGTTAGCTGCGATAAAAAGAAAAACGCTTTTGGGCCGCGCATTGCCTTCCACGCCTACTTGGTACTAGTTCAGAGCGAGGTTTGCCTCGTGCTCCATCGCCTCGTCGTTTATCTATTAAACTAGGCAAGGTTTCATGGCATGCCTACTTCGCGGCATTGCCTTTCCTTTTGACCTCACGTTCCAGTCGGCGCAATAAAACTGATTCTAGGTAACAATTTAAAATGTATCACCCAGTATCGAGCTTGCGAGTCGAATGGCTAACCGTTTTGCAAGCAAAAACAAAGAACGACCTCCAACAAAGATAAGAGTGAAGGCTTGCGACGCGATCAGAATTGGAGACAGAAATCATAGAGAAAGCAGGGCGGAACTTCAGCCGCCAAAGCTAGGTCGAATTAGCACAGAACCATAGACATTCTAAAGATATCCGTAAAAGATAGTTATGCATTATATACAATAAGAAATGGTACAGTAGACCGTAATCCAATTCGCGATTGTTTGCACAATGCCACGAACAAATTTTCAGTTAGGCAAATTGCCTTTTGCTCGGTCTACATAAATAAGAAGACAGATGGTGAAACTTGTGTCTCTGTATCCTGTCCCTTGCGCTGTTCCTTCACCATGCAAAACCAACTAGCCCGCCAACTCACTCTTATTGCAAAAGACAGAATTTGTCACTGGCTCAAGCCATTTTAAAAAAGAACGCAAGAAGTGTGCGCACCGGGCAAGGAAAATCTAGACAAATAATTGTAGTTTGCATGGCTACCACTAGGTACCACCAACACTCATAAATATCGCGGGCATATCGAATGGTCAGTAGATCATAGTCTTCAGTTAATTTGCTTGTGGCAATTGATTACTTCTGATCACTTTATTCTGATATTTATGCATTCATTAATTTCTTCAATTGATACTATTACCAGTCCCCAAGTTATTAGAGAGATTTAGCTTACCGTGATACGCGACCCGCCACCGTGACTATCTACCGCACGTGGGCGGGGCGCTCAAGCTGATTGGTCCCGACGCGGAAGGTCTGTCTGCCAATATCCTTGTATGTGGAGCCATCTATCGGTGTCAAGAGGGGTCAGGGCATGCGCAGTGGAACGCGCGGTGGCGGATCACGCTAGCGGATCGCGGATCACGGTAAGCTAAAACTCTCTATTATAACGACAGCAGTAACGGCCCTGGTTTTCAAAAATCCGGCGTCCCGTCAGTTTTGCCCGGGTGGTAAGTACAAAATCACATGCTTGTCTCTGGCGGACGGTATATGCATATATTCGGTTGGTTACATCACCGAACACTAAATAGATTGCGGGGTACTGCACCTAACTGTTGAAAAGCTCATCGGGCCTTTTTTATGGAGTAACTGGGCACAGAAGGCCCAGCGTTTTCCTTTTTCTATCGTCTTCTTTTTTTTTTTACTACAGCCTTAGCCATAGCTGATCTGTGTATAGTAGCATGGATTACTCGGCTTCATGCTCTCACTATTTAGTTCATTCAAAAATCCGTAAAGATAAGTACATCTCAGAGAAGTTTAATCGGAAACCAGGTTAAGGAAATTGATTAGACATTAAAATCCTTCGTACTGCACTGACTGGCACAGGGACATTGGAAAATTCGCAGTGGGGCTGAGCTTTAGTCTTCCGGCCCGACAGCGTAAAGAAGTCGTAACAGATTTCTTTTTTTAAACATAAGGAACAAATTCAGTCTAGATTCTTCGCTACATTATGTCATGAAATTTTGGGAAGGAAATTACCTTATTGGTCGCTAGTTTCTACATCACCAACCTGAAATTTGAGCTTCCCTTTCTTTTACAAAATGACAGTAATAGAGATGAAACTTTTATGCGCCTCTTGAACAAGAACTAAATACAAACCACCGATATGTAAATTAATTCTAGCGTTTTATAAGTTGTTCATTTCAACAGCGTAAATTGATGTTTTCACATGTTATTACATATAACTTTTGAATTTTAGTACTGTATTTTGACGTTTACATATAATTTGAAGCTATGTCAACGCACTCTCAGTATACTACGACAGGTCTTTATGCAATAGTATTTTTTCGTTACGTTTTTGTTTGTGTTTTTTACCTGATGCCATTTTATTGCATATTGCAGTTGCCAGCAAAATTCGCTACATCTAACGATAAGGCCTGTGAAGCAAAACAAGGTTCGTCTGTGCATGATATTTGCACCTAACAAAGATAATAATTTTGGAAACCAGGATAGCAAATGTGATAAACAGAGTTACCGGTACTGGGGGGTGAAAGGTTACATATACATCTACAGCCTCTAAGCGCAGCTACCTCAGCGGCAAAGAGGCAGGAGCCACGATGACACAGTCCCGAGAAACTTCCTGCTTCGTCGACCTACATGACTCTCTACTGTCTCTTGCTACGTTTCGTGTACGTATGTGCCTAGAGTACGTAATTGCAATTGCCGCTAAACACTTGTATTATTGCCCGAAAATGTATTAAAATTAAAGCAAAGTTAAGCCTCGAGGCATGCCAGCGGGAAACTTCCTAGTTGTAGGAATGCAGGTCGGCACTCTCGATGGGGAAAGTAAACATTGAAAGAGGCTTATTGATGCCTGGCCGAAGGTCGCTGCGATCTTCCCAGCACAAGCCTGCCGATGTGGTGTGGTGGCCTCTCGCGACCGACAACCGCGAAACTTCACTAACGCTGTCATCGAGATGTTCGAGGCCTAGGGCGCAGAATCTGGACTGCGCTTTTCTGTGCTCCCCACCTCAATGAAACCTTGTTTCCCTGCTTTCGCTCCTTTCAATAATGCTGGACAGATGACTTAGAATGTTATCATCTAGCCTCAAGTCCGTTAGGAAGGGTGTCTAACCGGAATGTCCCTGCGTTTGAATAATGTTGGTTCGCGTTCCTCAAATTAAGTTTATCTTGCACACGTTGTTGCTGTGGCGGCAGGAAGAAGGGAAAAAAATTTGGAGGACGCTTAAGCTTCGCCTTCAAGAGTGGAACGCGATAGCGTTATTGCACCTCGTCGAGAAAACTTACTAAACGCAAGGGTATTGGGGCATCCTCGCACCGGTACCCGCGCGGCCCGAAGGGGAGAAGCGGGTGAGCGAAGATAGTGATCTAAAGAAAGGAAAGACGCTTGATTCTACAACCTGTGAGGGTGCACGGCGAAACGTCAGGGGCGAGTGGCGCGCCACGTGTCGGGGCAGCGCCGCACATTGCGAGGAGGGGTTCTTCTGTGTTTGCCGCAAGATGGCTCTGCATGTGCGCAGAGCGCAGAAGAAATGTAGAGGAAACGTACTTCGCTACTCGTGCAACTGCGACTTCTGTAAGTAACATGCTCATAATTACCGATATACACTGCAGTATAACGTTCTACGGCATGTTTCTAAGGCAACACCGCATTCACTAGAAGCGCTTTTGTACCGCTTTCGATCATCGAACTGGTGGCTGAGGGGCCTTGGGTGGAAGAAGAAGAAGGGCGTTCTGGGCGGCTGAGCCCGAAAATGTTGCTTGCTGGAAACAGCGCATCGGCCGTTGGCCGAGGTCTTTCGACTCCTCAGGACACTACCGAAACGTACAAAGTTGTCCTTCCACGCCTGCCCACCGGTAATGTTGTCCTTAATACCGTTTTCCTGCATGCCGACCTTAAGGGTCGCCCGTACCGAGCACCTGACTTTCGAGACGCACTTGCACAGATTTTGGACCTCCGGGAAATTTTGTGCATTGGTCAATACCAAATGAGCCACGTGTGGATGGTTACCTGCGAGAGTAGCTCTTCAAAGCAGAAGCTAATTAACAAAGCAGAGTTCCCTGTGAAAGGACTTCGGTGCATGGTGTTCCCGGATACTAAGAATGTCAAGGTTAAGCTCCTTTGGCTTCCACGCTATATGGAGCACCGGAGGATTGTGGAAGCTTTTGAGCCTTATGGAACGATTCAATCTGTGGAACGTGAAAAGTGGCGGTGCCCAGGGATGGAGCACATGGAAACGGCGAACCGTGAAATCTCCCTCACGCTCAAGGACGGAGTGTCAGCAAGTACAATTCCTCACACTCTTAATGTTTATGGGGTGCAGGCATTAGTGCTTATCTCAGGGAGACCTCCACTGTGTCTTCGATGCAGCCGGGTAGGTCATGTACGGTGTCAGTGCCGAACGCCACGATGCACCCAGTGCCGGCGCTTTGGCCATACTGTGGAGAACTGTGTATTAAGTTATGCCGATAGACTGCGTCAAGGCCAGTGGTCACGAGAAGATGACGTGGCGTCCGAACATATCATGGATGTGTCAGAGGTTGTTGATGTAACTGGTGAGTTAGGTCGTGAACCTCAAATTGATGGGGACCAGAAGCCTTCTGCACTTCACACCAACTCAGAAGTATCTGCAGTGACTGGCCATCAAGAACCAGCGTCTCCAGAGCCAAAACCGCCGGACCCAGGCCCACCTGTGAGTGCCACTCAGAGTGCTGCGCTTGCTGGCCAAGAACCACCTGTCATTGAAGGACGTCTGGATATGCCTCCTATGGAATCAATGGAGAAGATACTGCCAGTGGATGCTCGCCTATCCTCCTTCGTCATTGATTCTCCTTCGTCGTTGGAGGGTAACAGTGAGCCGTCTGTGGCGCCGATCTCTGGTGCGTCCGGTTCTCTGTCGGCTGTCAGTGTGGCAGCGAGCGATGTGCTCCAATCAGGTTCGTGGGCCGAAGCCTTGAGTGTCTCAGAGGAGGACATGGACAACACAGTGCCTTTGAAGCGTCCCGCAGATGATGAGGTGTGTATCGATGGTGCTGGCCAGAAGGCACACTGTGTAGAGGCCACAGGAAGGGTGACTTTAAAGAGGAGGGCGATGTCTGCCCGAAAGGCCGCCAATTTGCAGGCGGGCCACCCCATTCCAGGGGATGATGTTTAAAAGGACTAGTACTAAAAATGGCTAGAATCGCAGCATATCAAGTCGCTACCCTTAACGTCAGGGGTATGCGTAATCGTCGGAGACAGCAGCAGTTAAGACATCTGTTAAAGAAATGGAGTTTGTCTGTAGCAGCAATTCAGGAAACAAAGTTGTCCTCCGATGAAGAGACGGAAGCTGCTCTTGAGCCGTTTTTGCCGGAATATAACATTATTGTTAGCCACGCTAGAGGCTTGTCCGGAGGGTGTATGCTATTCCTGGCCAAAACACTAGAGATGACAGCCATGTCTTATTGCATAGATGGCGAGGGACGACTTATATGCTGTGACCTCACAATCTCAGGTGTGCAGTGGCGAATTATTTGTGTTTACGCCCCTGTAAAACAGCGAGACAGAAGGCATTTTTTTCTTTCATTAGTTAATCATTTGTGCACAGATCGAAAAATTATGTTTTTGGGAGATTTTAATTGTGTTTGTAGGGATGAGGACCGATCAGCATTATGTAAGAGATATGACCCTAGTGCTGCATTACTTAACGATTTGGCTTGTGAATACAACCTTGTGGATGTGGGGCAGGAAAAACGCGACAGTATTCATTTCACTCATTTTCAGTTCTCCTCTAATGCCCGCCTTGACAGAATTTATGTTTCTGCAGACATGTTAGCAAATTTGTTTGGTTACTGGGTGCGGCCCATCTTCTTCAGTGACCATTGTATGGTGTCTCTTCAGGTAGGGAGGTACAGTCGGCAGATACTTTACCCTCGGTGGGAACTGTGGAAAATGAATAACTGTCTGCTCTCAGATGAAATCTTTAAGCGTGCTGTACCTACTTGTTTGAAAGACATATGGTCACGCCATGATCTGTCAGTTTTTCAAAAATGGGACTTGTTCAAACAGGAAACCAAAAACTTAGCAATTGAAGCCTCTGCAAGAATCGCGTTCCTAAAGAGACACCACCTTCGTGAGCTTGGGCGCACTCTAACTGAGCTACATGAGCTAGAGAGGGTTAGCCCGGGTGCCTATGTTGAAGAAATTAATAACGTAAAGGCAGAGCTTCAACAAATTGCGACGGAAAGATACAAGGGGGCCCTAATAAGATCTAGGACTCGAAGGTTTCTTGACGAGCAACCTTCACGTCGGGCCCTCAGTGATGAAAGAGAGAATGCTCTTACGAAGGAAATATTGGAAATTCAGTATGGTGGTTGCACATATAGTGATGCTCCTAGTATTCTTGCTGCTTTCTATGATTATTATCGAAAGCTGTTCGGCAATTGTAAAGATCCAAATCAGGGTTTCGATTATAATTCCTTACTTGAGAACTTTCCTCGACTAGACGATGAGAAGTGTGCTGTAGTAGAGGGACCCATCACTTTGGAAGAAATTAAATCAGCCATTTCAGACCTTCAAAACCAGAAATCTCCTGGTCCAGATGGTATTACTAGCGAATTTTATAAAACATTTTCGCCTTGCCTAACGCCTGTTTTGATGGAAGTATTCCAAGCATCTTATGATGTGGGTTTCCTGCCTCCCACTTTCTATTCAGGCCACACAATATTAATACCCAAAAGCAAAGATACTAATCGGTTGAAAACTGTTGAAGGATATCGTCCAATTTCCCTCTGTAATGTTGATTACAAAATTTTTGCCAAAGTCCTTTGTTCTCGTTTGCAGCTGGTTATCATGGACTTGATAGGTTCGCATCAGGTATGTGGTATCAGAGGGCGCAGTATTCAAACACACATCCATATTGCACGTTCAGTAATCGAGACAGTATCAGATGAGACAGGCCAAGTAGCTCTGATTCAAATTGATCTGGCGAAGGCGTTTGATAAAGTTCGGCACAATTTCTTGTTCGCGGTCTTAGAGAATGCAAACATTGGTGACGTTTTGCTCAAAGGCATAAGGCTGTGCTATATGAACTCGTATACAAGACTAATTGTTAATCAGGAGCTCACGAAACCAATACCACTGGAATCATCTGTTCGTCAAGGATGCCCACTGTATCCACTGTTGTTTGGCTTATATCTGGAACCCCTCTGTCTCAGTGTAATTAACAGTGCAGCCATCCGCGGTTTCTCTCTGGCTCAATGTGAAGTTAAGATTTTAGCTTACGCGGACGATATCGCCCTCTTTTGTTCTGACAAAAAGAGTGTACTTGAGGCTTTACACTTGACTGAACAGTTCTGCGACGTATCAGGCGCGGCCCTTAATTTAGATAAATCCAAAGGTTTTTGGTTGGGACACTGGGGCACTAGACCAAGCCAGTTTGGAGGCATATGCTGGGACTGTAGTCCTCTTCAGTACCTAGGGGTTCCGCTGCACCAAGTTCGTAACAGCGCAGCCTACTGGGATTCACAAATCGTACCTATGCGGCGACAAACGCAGGCTTGGATGGGTAGGGAACTCTCAGTGTTTGCTAGGGCACAGGTCTGTAACATATTTTTGTTTGCAAAGCTTGCGTATGTCCTTCAAGTCCTGCATTGTGCGAGGAGCAAAGTACAAGTTATGCACAGAATATTTGCAACATTTGTGTGGCGCTCTCAATTCGAGCCCATGCGGCGTGACTTGTTTCTTCCCTTAAAGTCTGGTGGAGTGGGCCTTGTTCACTTGTTTGTGCATCAACTTGTCTCCCGTTTTTTCTTTTTCAAATCGGCAAACCATCCGTTTCTTGTAACTGTGCTCATTAGGCGTCTTAGTCCACATTTGCCTTACTTATTCGCGCCAACTGGGCAGCCTCGTGAGGGGCGTTTATGGGGATTCCTTAGGGAGGTTGCTGACACTTTCAATTTTCTCACTGTGCGTTTCTCTGTAGATTACCTGTATAGCCTCTCGAGAAAGCAGATGACCCAGGCTCTCACTGAGTCTTTGTTCCCTACACCGCTGTATCGGCAGCCTTATCTGGGGTTTTTGGACACCACTGTTCTAAAGCGTGTTAGGCAAATGTGCATTCAGGCAGCTGCAAAAACGTTCTTTTTCAAATTACATACAGCGACGTTGCCTGTCAAGACATTTCTTCACAATAAGGAGATGTTTGTGCCCTGGTCGGTAAATTGTCGTCTCTGTAACGTGCCTGAGACAATTGATCATTGCTTTATTCTGTGCCGTGATGCTATGTTCTTTTGGGACATACTACAAAGAACTCTTAAAAAGGACATTGAAATTACGCCTTATACAATTAGATTTTTGCCTCCTGACAAAAACTCTGTCGTGCCTTACGATCTATTTGTGTTGATGGGACTGTTCAGCCTTTGGAAAAGCCGCATGATCGACAGGCATGCAGAGCCACCAAGATCGTCCAAATCCGTGTTTCGGGAGCAGTGTGCTTTGGTGAGAAGTGTATATGCTGCACGTGAAGAACCTCCAAACTGGATGCCGTATCTAGACGCATGTGTATGTCTCCCAGACTTTTGATGTTCTGATTGTGCATTGTCGGGCTGGGGATACGACGGGCTCGTATTAAGCAGCCCGGTAACTTTAGACATGGACATGTTTAAGTAAGTGGAGTTGTTCCTTTTTACGGAAGTTTTTCCATGCAATAAAGAAAAGAAAAAAAAAAGAACTCGTGGCTGAGTGGTAGCGTCTCCATCTCACACTCCAGAGACCCTGGTTCGATTCCCACCCAGCCCATCTTGGAACTTGCTTTTTATTTATGAAGTGCATGTTTATTTATGAAGTGCATGCCGGGATTTATCGCTCACTGGACGCCGACGACACCGGCTTTTCTGCGACACGAGCTCCTTAACGCTACCGCGTTAAAAATGCACGGGCCTGCTACTGGCTCTGTAGCTGACCCACCTCCGCTGCCTCGTGCGGGCAGAAGAGAAAATAGAGAAGAAAGAAAAGAAAGAGAAAGACGCGCGCCGCCACAACAGCCGTCGTCCACCACGTAAGCGGTGGCGGGTGCCATGACGGCCTACAACAGATAAAAATTCGGTGGCTGGCTAGCCCCCGCCGCAAGCGGCGTTGACCTACCGTCCCAGCACCGTTGGGCCAGGAACTGCCCTCTTGCACATGTTACAGAAATTAAGTAATCGATTACAATTACAATTACTCCATTTGAAATTGAACTGCGTGATTACAGCGATCAATTACAGCCTCAGCAAAAGTAACTGAGAATTACAGAGCAGCAATCGATCACTACTGCATTACATTCGAACGTTACTACTACAACACAAATTCGCTTTAAATTGCAATAAAATACAGCAGTTTTTTTTGAAAATTTTTATACAAAGTTAATTTTCAACAAAAAATTTATTTTCAAAGTGGTCGTCAGTTATTTTTAAGTTTCCTCATGAAGCCACTAGCCGCTATACTGAACACTTTCTTGACATATTTACCTAGTGAAGCAGCGCAACTCCACAAGACCGAGAGAAGAAAGGGACAGATTTAGCACTGTGTCTGTCCCTTTCTTCTCATGACCTTGAAGCGCAACGCTACCTAGTGAAGCAACCTAGTGAAGTGAACGCAACTTAGTGAAACAGCGCAACGGCCTTGGCCGTGGCGCTGTTTCTTCACTAGGCAAATATGTCAGACCAATTCGCCCGCAGTTCATGTTGTACAGCTTTCTCTACATGTCAGCGCTAGATGTTAGGCCGGTGTTATAGCTTATGAACATCCTCTCATCGTAGCGCGATGCTTCCATGTGAGTTTCTACGTCTTCTATGACCAGCCGCGGTGAAAGTAATTAGGGCACTTTGCGGCTGTACCCAAGGGTGCGGGATCAAATCCCGACAGCGGCGGCAGCTTTTTGATAGGGACGGAAAACAAGGCAACCATGTACTCCGTATCAAATGTGGAATATTAAAATTCATTTGTGCTCCAGCAAACCACTGCCTCGTTATAGACTTTGTCACAAAGCACCTACAAGAGTGTGGAGAACGCTAAAAATCTCAGCACATTTTCAGGAGGCTTAGACATTTCTAAGCCTCCCTTTAAGGACCAACTATGTACTTAAGTACCGTTACTGTTTGTGAAAAACGTCCTATGGGCTGCTTCCGCAATTACAAATCAAAAGTGCAGTTCATTCTTCTAACGCCGCCTTTGACTTGAGAACGCTAAACCAACGCAGAAGCGTCCACCCGGACTCGCATGAAATTCCAAATTTTCTTTTCTTTAAGCTATCATTCAATAAGTCAAATCCTTCTAGTTTAGTTCAGTTAGTTTATAAATCCCGCAGCGATGGTTCGGACATTAGGAAGCCCCGCTACTGAATCGAAGTAACCGGGCTCTAATGCGAACGCCGGCGCGGCAGTTCGATGGAGGCGAAACGAAGAGGCGTTTATGTGCTGTGCGATGTCAGTGCTGTTGTTGTAGCTGTAGGAAGAAGGAAAAGAAAATGCACGGTCCTGCTACTGGCTCTGTAGCTGAGCCACCTCCGCCAACACCACCTAGACAAGATCTTAGTCTAGGTGGCACTGTCTCCGCTGCCTTGCGGACAGAGGAGCAAGTAAAGAAGAAAGAAAAAGAAAAACAGAGAGAAAGACGCACGTCGCAACAGCTTGGTTTTATTCTGATTTCCAATAAATGCACTTTAAAGATCCCCAGATGGTCGAAATTACTCTGAAGCCCTCCACTGTATAATTTCTTACTTGTTTTCTACTTTCACCCCCACCTTCGCTCCGCCGGGGTGGTGTAGTGGTAAGACGCCCGACTACTGTGCCGGAGTACCCGGGTTCGAACCCGACCTCGGCGGCTGCGTTTTGATTGAGGCGAAGCGAAGTGGCGTCCTTGTGCTGTGCGATGTCAGCGCGCGTTAAAGATCCCCAGGGGGTCGAAATTACTCCTTAGCCCTCCACTACGGCTCCTCTTTCTCTCTTTCCACTTTCACTCCCACCTTCCTCCCTTCCCTTACGGCGCCGTTTAGGTGTCCACAGACACAAGTATGACTGATACTGCGCCTTTTCCTTCCTTTGAACCAATTATTATTATTATTATTATTATTATTATTATTATTATTATTATTATTATTATTATTACTCACGCCTTCCTCACTTCCCTTACGGTGCGGTTGAGGTGTCCAAGGCGAAGTGTGATAGATAGATAGATAGATAGTGCGACTTTCCTTTCCAATACACTAATTTGTCATTTACGATCAGCGTCCTCTTATTCAAATTGGATGTCTTATTTAACAACATTACTACCACGGCTGACATAACGTTTCACAAGTTATTACCTAATCCTTCTACCACATGCAGATTAGCATGCCGCGTACATTAACGCCGGATAAAATCTCTGTCTACAATAAAGAGCCTTTTCTCTCTTTCTCTCCCTCTCTCTCTCTCACTGGTTACGAGGTGTTTAAAATTCCAGCGCTGCGCCAAGTGCTGTGACGTAATCGACTGAATCGACCAAATAGAAACTTTTCTCATGCCAACGCCGCTGACAACGACAACGACGGCTTTTCTACGACATGGGTCCATTAAGTTATGGCGTAATATTCGGCCCCTAAGCAACTGCTGCAGAGCGTTCCAATGCGAGCTCTACGAGGCAAGAACAGTTTTTGGAGTGCATCACGAATATTCGGTTTCTTTGTAACTTATACATCTCGTGCGGTTAAAAAGCTGTCGTCGCAGGCGGAAACGCATATCGGAAATGGTAGGGGACTGCGTACAAAATCGTATCATTGTAGTTTGTGGATCTAGGGATTGGTATGATTCAATCGTGTGTGATAGGCGATGGCGATTTAATGAAATAATTGTTGTTACTGGATTAATAGATGAACTAAAGAAATGAAATAATAAAAAATTATGCACAAGCTGTAAACTGCTCACAATGAAAAACCAATTCTGTTGATGCTAATTGTGGAAATTTATATCTTGTAATGGTCAGTTAATAACATAATAATTGAAAAAGATGAAAAAAAACGTTCGAAGGTTTCAAATTGATATTTGTGGTTCCGGTGGCGATGAAGACCTCATGAAAACAATTTGCTTAACTGATTAAATATTGAATTAAACAATTGAAAAAATTGACAAGGCATTTTGAACTGGTCGAAATGCTCAAAATGAAAAGTCAATGCTTCATGGGGCTAATTGATTAACTTCAACTTCAGAGTGTTTAATTGAATAATTCTAATTGAAATAACTGAGAAAATCAAAAATTTGTTGAAATGCGTCAATGTGCTCAGAATGAAAAGTTTTTATTTCAATGTTTGCTGGTGCTAATTATCGGTGTATAAAATATAAACAAAAATAAATTATGCAAGATATTACAATTTTTTTTTAAAGGAAATACATTGTCAGAGTGTGTGAAAAGCAATCTCGTCAAACCGTTAAGGCTGGAGCGTAAGCGTCCCCCTAATTTTTTCTTTAAGGTTTCACCATCTGATATCCGTATTAGATAATGCAAGATATTAAAACATTTTCAAGCCGGAATACATCTTTTAAAACTGGGAAAAAAGACCCTGGCGCAAAACCTTCATACAAACAAAAGAGAGAGACAAAGGGACAACGAACATGGCGCCAAACCCTTGGGGGTGGAGCGTAAGTCTATATTCTCCCTAATATTGTCTTTATGGGTTCACCATCTGATATCCGTATTAGATCACTGCACGGGCTTGTTATTGAGGGGCAAGGCCGTAGCCCCAACCCCGAACCCGGCGCAGGCCCATTGCTTCAAGCTCGGGCATTGCCCGGATTATGAGTCTTTGCCCGGGCCCGCTAAATTTTTCTATTTGAGCCTGGCCAGGTCCGCAAAGCTAGAAGTTTGACCCAAGCCGGGTCCGTTCTTGCAGTAATGCATAGCATCAAGTGCATGCTCGCTATGAACATTAGACTCTTACTGCGCAAATAAAAAACTGACCGACAAAGAAGATCAAATCGGATTAAAATTTGATGTTATTTTTTTTTTCAACACAAAAGAGAAGTGATAATGAGACGCGTTCGACTGGCCGGTGTTTTGAAACGTCATATCGTAGATGCGCAGAGCATAAAATATCGACAGGAGATTACCCAATGCAAATGTAGCGGCCTCACTAATAAGGTTGGGTAAATTAAAACAAAAATAATATAAAGCGAGCTACATTCCTGGACGTCCTTAAAACAGAAACATAAATGGTTGTGACCAATCACAAGGTACTTAATTAGCGTACTAGTGTTCTTCAATTCCTGATAAAAGAGCAAGAGACAAGATGAAATTTCAGAAAAAGCTGCCATCTATATTACGTCCAATATTCCCCAAATGCCACTTGACTTAAGCAAGTGGTGTAACACTCAGCAGGAAGTAGTTGCGGTACTCGCGCGTCCAGCCAAAATGGCTCTGATACTAATGTCTTTGTATGCTTGTCCCATAAACACATTTATTAATTTTGTGTAGATTACACATATTCGACGTTTATACCCTGGAACTCCGGTACAAATAGGAGATCTTAACGCTCCTCACACAGCTTCCAATGGATATATGATTATGATTCCAAAAGGGGAGATCAAGTGCTCACTGACTTCACTGACTTCACAGAAATGGAGTTTACACTGATGAATCATCCAGGTGTCGCAATACTTCCTGCAACTAGAACACGATCACCAGACTTGACTGGTGGAAGGGCCCTGGTGCACCCCATTGACAGGCAGAAATAATTGCGTGTGGTAGTGACCATGCTCCAATTAGCATAGGTTTTCATTTGACACATAAAGAAAATTAGAAGGAAAGTTTGTTACACATTGGGAAGGTGTAGAGCAGGATACTCGAGCTCATGCAATTAGCCCGAATTCAGTTGTGGCCGCCCTTCAAACGGTACTCAAGGATCACAAAATTACGGCGACAGTGAATGAAGATCAGCCAGCTCCCGACCTACACCTTCTGCAACTCTGGGCACGCGAAAGCAGGTCGAAATACAGGCTGCTCGGCATCCTTAAGACGTGCAAAGAAAAACTGAGGTGAGCCAAGTGATGGCCTTGACACACTGTTATGAAAAACAGCTGGCTCATGAGAGGTGGGACGACTGGTGCAGTCGTTTCGGCTCAGGGGCGATCAACAGGGCACTCTGGAGTACTTTTCGTAGCATGGAAAAGGGACGACAGATCAAAGATTATGCAGAAAGTATTCGACTAGCATTACAACTGACACCAGAGGGGTTTGCAGATCAGGCTGCAGTCCTTTTCTTCCCGAACCATGCTCAGTGTCCCGCTCGTCCACCGACGAAGGCCGTGGTTGATAAAACAGGGATAACATCACAATTTATCAAATTAGTGTTATTGGCTGCTATCGAAGAAGCAAATGGCAAACTGCGCCTGGACATGACAATGTTCCTTATGAAATATTCAAGACTTTAGAACTAGATGCAATTGACAGCCTGCTGTATGTGATAAATGAGGTATGGCTAGAAGGAGAAATTCCAGTCGGTTGGAAACACGCGGTGGTGGTACCAGTACCAAAGCCTGGAAAACTTCCTACAAGCCTACAATCTTTGCGGCCCATGTCGCTAACGCCCACAATTTGCAAGATTTATAAAAAAATTATAGCCACCCGCCTGTCATGGTGGTGGGAAAGCCACCAAAAATACCATGCTCGGCAAATTGGATTCCGTACAAGCCTTGGCACAGAAACGGTTGCCTATGCTAGCCGAAGAGATCGTACATGTGTCGCCTCATAGCCACCTTGTACGCACCGTGCTGGCTACCGAAGTGGCAAAGGCATACAATAACGTGCTACATGCCAAGTTACTTAACAACATTGAATGTATGGGCATTCCCCTTCAGGTCAGAAAAGTGGGAATAACCTGCTTAAGGACAGGACGTTTTCTGTCCGGATAAATGGACAACAAATCGGCAATTACACCTCAAAGTAGAGGCGTGCCGCTAGGGTCAGTTTTAGCGCCTTTGTTGTTTATTATCACACTCATTTCTTTGGAGTGAAAATTAGCTGAAATACCATAGGTGCAGTCCATTATTTACGCAGATGATGTCACAATATGGTCTGCTCTTAAACGCCTTCAGACACAAAATGTTTACTTTTAAGAGGCCCTAAATGGGAGTAGGGGGGGGGGGGGGGGGGGGGTCACTAGATGAGTACGTAGGCGATGCAGGTCTGGAGCTTCCACCCCAAAAGTCCAGCTACATTTATGTTGCAAATAAGAATGGCGAAAACTATTGGCAACGAAAAGAGTTACACTAAAGGTTCGAAATCAGGCATTACAAGAGGTGGATGAGCTGAGAGTTCTGAGCCTAGATATTCATAAATCCGTCAAAGGAACATAAACTGCTCCATGGGATGAAAAAACCAGCTGCGATTTCCTTGCACTTATTAAAACGTATTTCGTCAAAGCGAGGAGTAGCCCAAACGGAGATGGCAAGACGTCTTGCAAAATCGGTGCTTCAGTCCAGGATACTATACCAGGCCCAGTTCCAAAGACTCACGAGGCGACAGTGGCAGAGTTGGAAACAATAAATAGGAATGCAATGCGCACAGTAACTGCCTTGCCAAGACATACCCCCCTCCCTAATCTTCAGCTCGACACACTGACAGACATCACTAAACAGCGAGAGGCAACTAGAATAATTATACGAGAATATGTTATACCTATGGTATCCTTGACCAATGCGGTGACAAGACAAACACCGACAATGACTGAACCCCTCCATGGGATTTCACGACCATTACGACGAACAAAATGACTAAGCTACGTCGCAAAGGTAAGCCAGCATCTCGCCCTCTGGTTGATATACTCCAAGGAACCTGTATTGCATATACAGAGGCGTCAATTATAGAAAATGGCGGCAGAACGACAGCTACCAACCCGAGACACGAAGAGCTAAATGTACATAATGAATATGAAACTGAACACCCGTACCGCTTGTGTTGTAACTTTATGCAATTCGCGATGCAATGAAGGCTATAATTTAAATAAATTCGCTAACAGAAGCCCACATTTATACAGACTGCTTAGCCGCCATAAAACAACTGAAGAAAGTGACAAAGACACTACATGTAACCCAGGAGATCTATGCACTTAATAAGGAAACAAAGATACACTTCTAGATACACTAAACACAAGATACTGCTGAGACCGCTGAACTGAGAAAAGTTCACAACCTCACACGCCAAGTTCCAAACACTAATGCACACCCCACTAAACTAGCTTTTGATACCCGCTCTGTCGTCCCCATCTTAGCATTCTCTTTGCGGAAACGTACACGTGCCCTCATCTCGCCGTGTACTTACCCCCTCCCTAATAACTTAAGTACACAGGAAGAGGCATCCCTTTGAAGGATAAGGGCTGGGGAGGCGCTTACCCCGTCGGTCAAGTGTCGATGGGACTCCCAAGACATAGGGTCGAGCACCTGACCGAAATGTTCAACACCTGCTGAAGAGGTGGATGTTGGGCCCTTGCTGTGGACACGTGCAGAGACGAGGGCCTCAAGAATACGGACTCTCCATGAAATGTGACTATCGGCGACAAGGGAAGAGGATTTCTTCAAGTGGAAAACAGACAACACTAAAAGCAAAAGCCTTGTCTAGTTTCTTGGAGAAAACGATTTAAATACGTTTCAATAGTATGTGTTGTGGCAAGTTAGCGAAATAATAAAAAAAGATGCGCAGAGATTACATAGAAGTCTCAACTTGCAAGAGTCAAATGAAAAAAGCTGAATACATGCGTAATGAAATCGCGTTTCGTCAACATTTTAATCACTGATATTTTTATACCTGCCATTTTTATACATTAAAACATCGTCGCGGTCAATGAAATTATTTTTTTGTTCAATTACCCAATTATATAGATTGAAATCAGGGCCTAAGTAGTAGCCAAGTAAAGAAAAGCAAAATGTTCTGCGTGTTTTGTGGTTTGTGTTTGAAGGCCTATATTTTTTGAAGACCACGTGTTGTTGCGAATGCATTCTTACCCAATGCATTTTTTTAGCGTACAAGTGATTTTGGCAGAAACAACAATCAACAGATTAATCTGACTGGCTAAATTTTGCTCTAAATAGTAAAACAGAAGATAGCGCGCAAACCACTTAACATACAGGGCAAAATGAATGTTACGAAAACTGCGTTAATAAGTGCTAGCATAAAAACCACTATTGTCACTGGGTATGTAGTAATAGAAACTAGTTCTTGTGTGAAGACATCATTAAAGTTTATCATCAGTGCTGACGCACTGTGACAAAAAGCTCCATTTGAAACGAGCACAGGTGGATCATTATGGTGTTTGACGGGCGAATAAACAGTGCTTAAATCGATAATTAATATAAAACGCTCGCATATACGCATATTCAAGCCAAATCGCTTGAGGGGGTACAGTGATGTCAGTCCTCATCCACTGCTACAAAGCCATATAAACAAATATGAACTGTACTATGTTTTCTCAAAACTGCACATGGCGAAAAAATGTAAATTCAAAAGCTCTATAACTAGCACAGTTGATGGTCATACAGCCATATATCAAAGTCATATATCAAAGCCGGGTTTTGAGCATTTTGGATAGTTATTAATATCTAATATAAATGAAAACCACAAAGCAGTAACATTTACTTGAGGATGCGACTGCACAAAAGGCAGAAATATCTTTATGAAACCTTCATTAATGGGCAGATTTAACTAGAATAACAAAATAGATTATCATCACGTTTTTGCGTAGAAAGAGAAGTTTATTCATTTCCGTCTTCAAACACCTCCTTTGCTCATGAAGTATGCAGCCGATGGCAGAGAAATTACTTTCGCTTCTTGCAGTCGCAGCTGGAAAGCACGACACTTTTCATGCATCAAGCGAATGTCGAGAAAACTGTCTCTGCAACGTTTTTTCACTACGGCGTCAAGCTTTCAATGGATTCACGTCAGTCAGAGATGTGAAAATATTCCTCTAGTTCAGCACAAATTATTTGTGCTTCACTGGCATTGCGGCAGTCCCTGAATTCATCAAATAGCCTATTGTGTTTGATTGGAGTTTCACTGGATTTTTTATCATCGCTGTTTTCCTCAAAGAAAGACGGACGCAGTCCAAATAGTTCTTTGTGGGTTTGTGCCATAAATGGTTCGTCGATCGTAATCCCAGAACATATGCAGCTGGCGAAAGTTCGTCACAGAAAGGTCACACAGTTATGAACTTCGTTCGCTCCTATCTTAGCGTAAAGAAATTCCAGCGCACAAGCTGTTTGTTTCAATAGTGCAGAGTCTGCTGAAATAGTCGCAAGGATAATTTTATCTTTGTGAACTATATGAAATTTAGACGCAAAGTCCCAAAATTTCCCTGGTCTGGCTGATCGCTGCTTTCTTTGAAAGGCTAAAAAAAGTCGATGACTTCTTTGATCTCCGCCAACAGTTTCCCACCTCTCTTGTAAAACATTGATGGCGTCATGCTGTACTGTAACCGACTTATCATCGTAGACATCGAGCTCCATCTGATGTTTATTTACTAGCCCGCTCCGTGCTTCTACCGGCAAGCAAGTCCTTTTGTTTAAACCTCACATATGCCTTTACTTTCGCCAGATGCACGCAAGTCAGGAAACGGTGGAGAAAGAAAGGCTCCACCAAAATATGAAACTGGCCCCTAGAAGGGTTTAGAACACAAGCACGATTATTTAGCTCTGCGTAGGGCAGCAGTGTTTTAATGACGTGCGCCCTCTGGTTGATAACAAATACCAAGTTACTTAGCATGCCTCCATCGATTTGAAAGGGGGTGTTTACTGTCTTCCTGTCTAAGTTGCACAGAGAACCACACAAGAACACAGCCAGTCTAGGCCTCCACAAGCGAGCTCGAGCAGCGCAGCAGTACTTCGTCGTTCTTCTCCTCGTCTTTGTGATATCCTCGCTTAGTTCATCATCGTCTTCATAATATCTTCGCATAGTTCACTACAATTTCCCCCGGAGCGAAGAGGAGCCACCCTGGCGACTTATGGTGAGGGCAAGAGGAGCGGATCGTAGTACGTTTTGAGGCGGCTCACGTGCAGTTTCGTGGCCGCGATGACACATGTCCGAAGAGGGAGTGAGTGGCTCCACGATGTAATTCACAGGGGAGGTTTGGCGGACAATGCGGTAGGGCCCGTGGTACTCGGTTCGAAATTTTGATGACAATCCCGGTGGGGTGCCAGGAACCCAGAGCAAAACAAGGGATCCTGTAGGGAAAACGTATGGCGTCTGATCTTTGTCGTGACGATACTTTTGGCGGCCTTGCGATTCCGATGTTAAACTGCGGGGGCTAGCTGGCGGCATTCTTCCGCATATTTGGCAACGTCTGAAAGAAGAGTCCACTCGGAGGAGTCGGGACGATATGGTAAAATAGTTTGGTTTGGTTTGGTTTGTGGGGTTTAAGGTCCCAAAGCAACTCAGGCTATGAGAGACGCCGTAGTGGAGGACTCCGGAAATTTCGACCACCTGGGATTCTTTAACGGGCACTGACATCGCACAGTACACGGGCGCCTTGCTTTTCGCCTCCATCGAAAAGCGGCCGCCGAGGCCGGGATTCAATCCCGCGTTTTGTCCATTGTGGACAATGCCTCACGCCCATAAAGCAGGAAGAAAGGGCTAAATCCAGTGGTTGTCTGCGTGGCGGTATTGTATGCGTACGTCACGAAAGGAAGAACAGCGTCCCAGTTGGTCTGATCAGCGGCAACGTATATCTAACAAACCTGCACACGATTTCCCTGCTGGTGTTGTACGCAGTTTTCCGCTCTGGAGATAATCGCTGGTAAAAGCGCTGCATGCAGTTCTTCAAGTCCCCATTTACCGGTGATGAAATGAAACTTTACTGTAATATAGGCCACTTTCAGTGGTCGGTTCCTGTATCAACAGTTGTAGAGCAACGACCTCCTTTCATTGCTGACTTTTCATCAGGGGTTATCGCCTCTAAAACTCTCGCAGCTGTTTCAGAAACTTTCTCTGCCACAATCGTGCGGTGCTTTAGAACTTTCTTGGCGCGCGCTTGACTTCCTTCGCGTCACGCTGCAACGCCTCAAGTGTGCACTTAATTCTACAATAATAAAAATGAAATGACCGGATTCGGTCATCTTTATGATCGGGCCCGAGCCCTTCCCTGGCCCGCAACTTCAGGCCCAGGCCATAGGAAGCAGCGCATTTTCTGGCCCGGCCTGGGCGTTCTGGTTGGTCGGAGCCCATGTAGTTCCCTAATATGTACTCTAAATTTAAATATATGGTTCTCTATTATTCAAAGGGTTACTCCAGTAAAGCTGATAAAAATAGGGACCACTCAAACTTTGTATTAAGGGTAGACGCAATAGCGCATTTAACACCGCGTTTTCATTCAGGCTTGCCGCTTTGTTTATAGGAAAAGAAAGGCGCTGTATATGTCACTTTTCTTAGTGGACACCTGAGCTCAATAATTGAGACCTGATTGATTAATTCATTGATTGATTTACAGGAAAGGAAAGGCGTAGTATCTGTCACAATTCCTTTTTTTGGACATCCGTACCGGGCCGTAAGGGAAGGCAGGAAGGTGGGAATGAAAGTTGAAAGAAAGTCTAACCGTAGTGGAGGGCTGCAGAGTAATTTCGACCACCTGGGGATTTTCAGCGGAGTGGCTGGGGGTGAAAGGTGGCAGGGAGGGGGGGGGGGGGCATGTTCTATAAAGTGTAATTTCCCTGTTGTGTATCGCATTGTCTGGTTTCCTCCTGTCACGAAAGGCTTCCAAATTTATAAGCTGTGTTCCGCGTCCTAGGATGCTGTTCTTCACGGCGTTCATTAGAATTCCGGTAGGTAGTTGTCGCTTCCCAAATTAATTTCGAGGTTAGTCCATGTGCTTGGGAAGTTAGTGCGCACCATACTGGGGTGCGCGTACGTGCTCTTGTTGACGCTGTTGCCCAAATGCATGGTTTGGGTTGGTTTGTGGGGTTTAACGTCCCAGAGCAACTCAGGCTATGAGTGATGCCGTAGTGGAGGACTCCGGAAATTTCGACCACTTGGGGTTCTTTAACGTGCACTGACATCGCACACTAAACAGGCGCCTTGCTTTTCGCCTCTACCGAAAAGCGGCCGCCGAGGCCGGCCAAATAAATGCATGGGTTCGTCTGGCTATGCGAGCAGAGCAAATAGGTTACAGGTGATAGTCAGGCCTACCTATTGCCCATTCGGCTTCTCGGTTTAAAGCCCCAAGAGATATACGCTCCGTCAATATCTCCGGCTCTGAGCCCTGGAGACATGTGTGGCTTTGCCTTTAGGAGTGTCATCTAGCATATGTCCTTGAATGCGTCCTTTTGACCCTGCGATTTCTGTGGATGGTTAGCGCAGATATGATTTACTGTTAACATCCGGAGGGCAGAATTTCGAAGAGTACGAGTGTATGCGTCTACTTGAGTGACTGTGCGCTCCACGACGGTAATCAGTTTGATAAGGGAAGCGTAATTTTAAGTCATGATCTACCTTGTCACCTACGCCCTGCTACGTTCACAAGGCGAATGCCCTGTAAGAATTGAATGCAGTTGGTATAGTGTTGTTGATGATGATGAATATTTTGCACCGTTTCACCACCATAACGTCGCGTTTGCTCTCTCACTGAGAGAAATTGCAGTAGTATAAAGTTTTCCGTCTACTGGCAGTTTGATTCACATAGATAAAAAGACGTTTCTTATTACTTGCTAGTATTTCTCTTACAGGGCGAGTCTGCCATGAGTGGGCTGGATTAGAGGGCGTGCAGAGTAGGTGGCGATTGGACGTGCTCTTGTCGAAAGACGTTCTTACTGACCGTTCTCGAGCTCCGCGTGAGTTTATAGTTCCTTTCGTAGCTCGTAGATTAGACGCTGTTTCATCTCTACATAGATTTATTACCGTCGTGATAGCTCCCTGTATTATTTCTACATTTCCCAAGGTAAGGTACTGATAGGATTGTTCCGGTTATTGGTTTTACAGCTTAGTTTCGGCTGGATGACGTCAAAATGAATTTCAGTGATGCATGTGGCATTATCGTGGTTTGGCAAGAACTGTGCTGTTGCTTTTGTGACTCCTGATGCTGCTATGGGAGCATCGGTTTGAGCGCGCAGCATGCGGGTGTACTCAAGGTTGTGACATGGGGAGTAAAAGAGGATAGAGGGGTGCCCTGAGCAGCTCAGCTGGGCTGCCAACGGTTGGGATTCAGGCTGCCGTTCAGCGAAGATCCTGATGAAGCTAGTGCGTCTAGACAATCCTGATTGGCTAAAAACGTCTGACGTCATGCGTGGAGCGGCATCACAAAAAAAAAAAAAATAACGAATGAGGCTAGCTGAAAACAAATTGGAGGGGCAATTAAGGTCCGCATCAGGCTACAGCGTTTATGGGTCTTAACTCGGGTTGCTGGTTCTAGTTAGCCTATATACACTTCTTTACTCGTGTAATCGGTAACGCTAATTGTTGCTTCACCGCCCACACCTTATTAACGTATAGTTGTAAGCTACCACCTTACACAAAAATCTTACTCGTCATATATATCGAACAGTCCTTTAGCCAAGCCGTACGAACGTACCTTGTCCGGAATACAAAAGTCCCAAGCGGTTGATTCTCATTCCACCTTCTCATCTCAAATAAACTGCTTAGATTGATAACAGCTCCTTCCGACATATCGCGTTAGGAAAAGAAAAGTTTATGGGCGGTAAGGAACGACCATAATTACAATTCTATACCACAACAATTATGCAACAACAAACACTATACAACTCTATAGTAAGCAGTGCACGTGAGGTTCTAAAGGCAATAATTAAGACAAGTTGCCTCATCTGGCAAATCCCACAAACCGTGAAGAGGCGAGATATTTGAACCAACAGCGTAAACTATCACTAGTATCCCTATTGAAAAATTATATGAGGCAATAACCTTCCACTTTCTCACACAGTCTCACTCAATTCACGTAAGAAATCACATACAAGTCGCATACAATTGCGCAAGATCTCATAGTTTCTTGTACATTAACATAAATTATGGAAGATATTTTATGATAATGATGTGCACCGTATGAGTCTATGTAATTTGATGAGATTTTGTGAGGTTATTGCCCCGTAGAACTTTTCGTTTTTCAGTAGGGATGCTTAGCACATAAGAATAGTTACGAAGCCAAAGCTGTTTTCAATTTTTACACCAACAACGTTACTACCTACAGGACGAAAAAAAATTGTCCTTTGGAGCTGGGGGCGTTAGCCGTCTAAAGTCTCGCGCCGTTCAAAACAAAATATATAGGTGCAGAGTGGGTCAGAGAAATAACTCAAGTTACCGACATTCTAGTGGAAATTAAGAAGAAGAAATTGGCATGGGCAGGACATGTTGTTCGAAGAGAGGATAACCGATGGTCGCTGAGGGTAACAAACTGGATTCCAAGGGAAGGGAAGCGTAGCAGGGGGCGGCAGAAAGTTAGGTGGGCGGATGAGAATAAGAAGTTCGCAGGGGTCAAGTGGATGCAGCTAGCACAGAACCGGGTTAAGTGGAGAAATATGGGAGAGGCCTTCGCCCTGCAGTGGGTATAATCAGGCTGATGATGATGATGATGATGATGATGATGATGATGATGATGATATAGGACACTTCAGCTCCGCCTTTAAGCTTGTGACGAGACAGCATTGGGTACCCCCGTCACCCCACATACCTGCTCTAACCGAGCCGTATGCATATGCCTGCGCTGCCTAGGGGTAACGTCAATGCAAAGGTGATGGCAGGCGCATACTGAGATCCCCCTCCCAAGCGAAAGGAGACACTCGATTTGACAGCTCCTACCAAACGTAACGTCTGGGAAACCTATACGTCCAGTTAGCGCTAGGCCATGGCAGCTGCCAGCCACCGCTTGCCAGCGCCATGCTAATGATTGTCTAATCACAATACGCCAATGCTGGAGACAGCCGCCGACGCCTGCATTTTGGGTGAACGGGGCCTTTAACGCCTTCGCAATAAAATAATTACCATTCCTCTGGAAGGCTTTCAGTGACAGAGTTTAAGTAACCCCATGTAGGCAAAAAATGTCTGGCGGCATCAGTGTCTTTAGCTCTCTAGATGTCTTAGTGAACGTTGGTGGATCAGAACGAAATGGTGAAACTTTAAGAAAACAATTATTTTAGAGAAAGAGTGCGACAGGCTGCCAATTAGTGAGCGGGCGAGAGGCCGGAGAAGAAAACTGGCAACACAAATTTCATTTCGCATTGCGACTTCATTTCCCTTACATTCATTTCTGGTTTCGTGAGTGCGCTTAACGTGTAAGGAAACATCTGTTTTCATGCAAGGTTTGTGTGCTTGCACCATTTTTCAACTCTTCTTCTCATTCCTCCTCACACCTGCGCAGCAGGTTTGCTTCAAGGTATCATAACAATTTTATGTGATGTTAGGAAGATAGTGAGAGACCGGAAAGCGGGGCGTGACATGGTCCATAGGGTCACGAAGAGTCGGACACGACTGAACGACTGAACTGAAGTGATTATAACAATTACTGTCGGCTATAGCTACACATACTTTCTCCTGCTTCCCAAAATGAACGGAAAAAGATTAGGTCAATCTACGTTGACAGGTGTTTTCTCTTCCTGCATTTCAAACCTTGAGTTAAAATGAAGTCGTGTTTGCGTGTAATAAAGTAAAACATTTCAATGGCAATCAAGGAATTCCAAACATCCTTCTACGGCGATTACTTAAGCTTCACTAAATTCAACGGTAAAATTTCGCCTACTTTGAAAGTCGGCACCATGGGCTTAAAATAATCTTTCGCTTATGCGAGACCAATCAGTCGCTAACCAAGGTCTCGCCCAGATTACCTGTACGCGTATCTTAAGAGCTAACAGCTAAGTTGATATAGTAACAATCTATGAATACAAGTAGGGCTTCGTATTGTGTATGACAGTGCAACTCTCAGCTTTTAAAGACAGTTAATTCAGTTGGAGTGAATGCCCGGGATAGGTCTTTCTGTATCTCCATTACTTTGATCGCGGAAGGAATGCCATGGTACGCAACCTTCATTTCCAGCTGAGATGATGCCACTTTGTGATACCGCTTTCAAGGGCTGTTCCATAAGGATCAAAACGATAATTATTCCCGATAACAAAGTAAGCGATCTGATGATCCCGGTAATACTATTCTCTAGCGAGATGCTTCCGAAATGATATCTTTGGTACCGGAAGCCCCTACACTTGAAATGAAACCAATCATCTTCGCCATAGGTGCATGCAACTGAACGATGTCAAAAACTTCTTTGGTGTCATGCCTCCGCCCCATTCTGCTGGGAAAATGTCACCTCATGTCCTTCTAGGACTGATTAAGTTTAGTATAGCACTTTCAAGGACGGTTGTTAAGAAAAAAAGATAGCTGATACTAGTTAAGAATATCTTCCAACTCGTCTTGGCGATAACCGCGTCGACGTGAGAATCGAGTGAAAAAGAGGTCAGAGGAGAGTGGCACCCGCAGGAAAGCAGCAAAGAGAAAAAATGCGATAGAAAAAGTACTAGGTTTAACAGTGACAACAAAGAAGAAAGATCGCCCGCTATTGTGAGCTCTGTTGACATCGGGGTGGAATGGCACGACCTGCCCCGACTGTGGAGTAGGTGAAACAATGAAAAGAAAACAATCCAGTAGTTCAAACGAGAAGACCGCCAAAACCTGTTACGAGCGCCAGTTATCTAATCACGACGAGCGATCAGCGAATATTGCCTCAACCGAATTTTCTCTCTCTCCTCTTCCGTGGGCGCTGGCGAGCGCGTGGGCTGAGTTACAGGTAAGACACACACGCGTAGACGCTCCTACTAGCGCGCTGCTTCTCGGCGCACCCCGCGCGCTTGTGTTTGTAATGCGAACGCGTGCCTCGGCTCGAGAACGTGCCGCTCATCGCCAAAGAGCAAGAGCGGGAGAAGGGCGGAAAGGGCGTTGGAAGACCCCGTGGCTCGTCGCGGCAGGGCGCCAAGGCCGATGAGGGTCGTTCAGTGATCTACAACAAAGAGAACCAGTACGGACCTCTTCACTCCGGGTACGGGCAAAACAAAGCGAGATGTATACTTCGTTTCTCAACTCCAACCCGAAGCCCAGTGATCCATCTTTTTTTCTCCTTTCTGTTTGTATAAGATTGCTGAATCGCTCCTTGAATGTCTGAAAACTCCACAGCCGCGGTTCGCTGGTATACCCGAAAGAACTGCAGGATGAACCAAAGTAGAGACAAGGACGCTCGCTTTGGGCGTTCCCGCAGTTCGTTATACAGAGGAAGATCTCAATTGTGTCGACACACATGAAGGCATTGTACACATACGTAGAATACGTTAATCCGCTGGGGCTGCATAGGCGTCTTGTGATCGGGCAGTGTCGTAATTTAAAAAAAAACACTGTGCCCAGCATCGAATAGCGGAAAAAGAGTGATGCGTTGCGTCGTGCTTTGCATGTGGAACGGACGTCTCCACGCTTGATTAAAGTAGTCGATTTGAAGTTTGGTGAGAAAACAAAGTGCAGTACTGTGCCGCGCTGTCGGGTCTCGAAAGAAAGAACATTTGTAGACGACGGTGCGGGAGCGAAGAGGCAATCAGGAGTGGAGCATCTATCTGCGCGTCTTTCTTTTGAGTTCAATGCAGACGAAGAATAAAAAAATAAGTCATTAAGCAATCTTGAGCAATTCTGCACGACTCTGCCATGCCTATCGATGGGCTGGTAGATTAACAAATGATGGAGTTCGTAAAACAAGGTGTTTTATGGGGTGTGAATAATGGTTTGAAATAGTAAGGTACTCGGACTATAGGTGAGGTAACGGCTGATTATGGCAGTGCTATCTGAGTTGAGAAGGTCGAGTGGTGGAGTAGGGCCAGCGCCGGATTGTGGACGGTGATTACATGAAAGTTTACTACAACATAAGGTCGACTTGTTGCCCAGTCTCCTATCGTATGCATATCATTCGTCTGATGTAACCCTGGGGCGACTGTTTCTGATAAAATTTTATTGCGATGAGTCATCGCTCGCGTAAGAATGGTAGTGAAGACCCAATAGTGGCTCATATTCGCATACGCCACTGCATACCTGCACATGGTCATTGAGATGTACTTAGTTGGTTGGTTGGTTTGTGAGGTTTAACGTCCCAAAGCAACTCAGGCTATGAGAGACGCCGTAGTGGAGGGCTCCGGAAAGTTCGGCCACCTGGGGTTCTTTAACGTGCACTGACATCGCACAGCACACGCTACTGAAGTAAACTGTTCCTTTTTCAAATTATGCTTCGCGCTCTAGTCACGCCGCTTTCAATTCAAGCCATATATTTTCAGTGTTCATAACCTCCATTTCGTGAAAGTTAGTGCCGGTAAACATCTTCGTTTTACGTTCCTGGCTACTGCTCGATGACTTCAATCAAGCTGTGGAACATATGATAGGCTTGCGTATGATATCTTGTAAGCGTGTTTTGTATTTCGCTACAATTCGAATTAACTGGTCAGCTTCGCAAAGAGCATTAGCTGCTAATTTGTGCGGTATACTCTCATTAGTGCCACCATTTTTCCAGATCATTCGGTTAAGAGACCTGAAAATAGATTTTATGTGTAAATTACGTTCACGTTGGTCGACAAGACATTCAATGCAGGCGCAGACATAGGACAAGTAACAGTAGGATCGCAACCGAACCTTGGTGCTGTTGGTTAACAATATTCTACTATGATTGTTTAAAAACTCATTTAATCTTCTTCTTATTACTATATGTGGGTTTTAATGCTTTTTCCGGCGGCTGCCATTACTTGCTGATAATGAAAATTAACTTCGCATTTGGGTATTGTAGCTTCAAACAGAAAAAGGCCTCATAAATCAATCAGGTCGAGAGCCACTCCGAAATGCGACCAAGAAGATTTTCGCTTATAATAGCTGTGAATAGTATAATTAACGAGCGCTACTGGTCTGGCTACGGATGCCTTCAAATATTGCATGGAGTAAGACATTCTTTTACGTCACTCTGGTTCCCTCCGAGCTACAGCTTCGTGTTTTTACGGAAAATGTTACGCAAAAGAGTTTTATCATTTAATTAAATGTATCAGCATTTAAACAGTACAAGGCAAGCACAGTTACTCGCTTTGTGCGATAAAGTTTACCCCTGGTATTCTGTTGCAACATGTTGGGATTCATGATCTTCTGATGAAGAAACGCATTTTGTCATTCACAGAGTCGTTTCAGAGGGCCGCATCTTTAATGCACTGTCCTACGTTCAGTTTTCGTCTGCCATCCTGCATCTTTCCTGGAAGAAGCTAAATGTGTGGGAAAATGTTCTTAAAGTCGGCTCATTTTTCAAGTCAACGCTATCTTTTGCATCACTAAAATACTTGCCCATAAATGCATTTCATCACACTATAGCAACAACGTCTATAGACATATTGACTGGTCAGCAACGCCAAACGTATTACGTGCAGTCAATGCCAGGAAACACCAACTCCTTGTAAACTTGTGGCTGCCCAGAATGCCAGCTTCCGCATCATGGGACATACGCATGAAAAGTTTTATATATCCCATGCCATGGCCTCTCTTCGTGGTACACACCGTCAGCCATAATCCGTATTCGGAGATCTAAAAGCTACGTTACTTACAGGCTACCTGGGTGCAAACGTCCAGTCAGATGGCTTTTCAAGGTGGTTAACTACTTATGATTTCACAATTTGTACCTGAAATTGTTAAATGAAAAGTCAGCCAAGGTGTAACACAGTTTAAACCGACTAAAATGCGCGAAAGAATTGTTTGGCATGCACGATTCGGCTTGGCTTTCTGGCATTGAGAGCTTGGGAGAAGCTTCGGCAAAATCTTAAACGCCTTCATTTGGTTTGGGTTTTAGAGAAAGGATGCACTCAGTATATGTCCAACTTCTCGGTGTAAGCGTTAACTTGCAAATAACGGCATACCATTGGAGATACAGATGTCGTGGCTTCGAATCCTTGTCGCAGTCTAGCATCCAAATTTACTAATAGATGAGTGCTAAATGGAGAGAAACATGCTATGAAGCCATCTTGAAAGTTGCAGAAAGAATGGTTGCGGCATAATTTTCACACAAAATGGCATTATGTATTTGATGACTCTTCCTGTCCACGATTTATTCATAAATTCTGGCTGATGCCACTCATGATGCAAGTAAGCTTTCCGCCTTACACTGGTAGTAAATTCGTTGTTTATGCGCTGCAATGGAAAGTGAGTGAATTGCTGCAGTCAAGGACATGAAACTCGTAAAAGCCCTCAGTTAGTTTAACTGCGGTTGGGAATTTCACTTATTTCAAAACGTTAGTTACTTCTAACACGGACACTCTGGAAATTTTCACCTTCCATACCTTAAGCTTGCACCAACGACCAAGACGCAGCAGCAAAGTGGCAAATTCCTTAATTTCCATAAATGTTTTTTGACATTATTTTGTTATCCTCTGTAGAGGGAGACCATGGACTCCTTTGGCGCCACCTTCCCTTCCTCACGCTCACGGAGACGTTTAGTATGCATATATATACTAAGTTCAAATTATTGTTGTATTTTCTTTTCACGTGATTGGTGTTCGTTTCGCCGCATTTCTGGGTACTATGCAGCACCAACTCGCCCCTCAAGCTGTTATTCTATTATTAACTTGGGATTGACTGGAATCTTTGAAGTCTCTCCAGGCCGTTCAAGTTTTAATTAACCATGAAACCCGCTCAGCCCTTTCTTGTGCTCCCCAGTGCTTTTTTTCTTCCAGGGCTTCTTTAATATAGAAAAAAACAAACATATGCATTAGTCATGTCAGCTAATGCTAACATTTTAACCATGACAATGTGTGTAAGACTGTCATCTACTTGTCACGTAATGTTACCAAAAACGCCCGCCGCACACCCTCTTTCTCGACTTTAATTTGTTTTACTTATCAAGCAAAGCATTTCTCCAGATCATGCTTATTTCCGCAAACAATGTGCAAGGATGAAAAGGATTTCAAGCATTCCTTTTTCGTTTTGTCAGCACATACCTGCGCTTCGTATCTTCCAATTTGCCCCGGGTTTCCTGGTGAAACACATAACTTGCACCAAGGCTGCCTTTACGACGTCAGTGCCTAACGATATGTTTGGTTGCCCTGAACATGCTCCGCTGGTCAGCGTCTGGAAACTCTTGCCCTTTTTTCACCATCCGCGTAGCTACACTCAAGGTATTTGAAGAATACTAAAAGCGTACTTTCAGATCTTGCATTTGCATGACAGCTTTTCGCTCTCTGTTAGTATATCTTGCCTAGTTATTGCCGCTGTGTCTATTAAGTACCAGTAATGTCAACCAAGCTCACATTTCTAGCTTTAGGCCCCGCCGCGGTGGTGCAGTGGTTGGGGCGCTTGACTACTGTGCCCAAGGATGCGGGATCGAATCTCGGCCTTGGCGGCCGCTTTCGATGCAGGCTAAAAGCAGGGCCCCGTGTGCTGTGCAATTTCAGTGCACGTTAACGAACCCCAGGTGGTCGACATTTCCGGAGCCCGCCACTATGGCGTCTCTCACTGCCTGAGTCGCTTTGGGACGTTAAACTCCATAAACCATAAACGAAACCATTTTTAGTTTTAGGGCAAAACCGTGAACCTCATTGGCAACGAGGCTAGGTGTTTTTTCGCCCCAAAATAGCTCCAAGACCTCAGATTAATTAAACAGGACCCTGTGCCGAATTCACGAGGTCCTCTCTTCACGTGACTGCCTAACACACATAGTAGTTTTGATATGGTGCGCTATTGAGGACTAAGGATGGATTCTTATCTATTGCGGTGAATTTAGTGCATCGATTAGTTTGGAATAGGACTGATTAATCGTGTTTTCTGGTGGAAGGAGGGCATTTAAGGAGGATAACACTAGAGTAGGCCTCATTAGGGTATATTATGGTAGATTAATCTAGGTTGATTTGAATTGCAGTGAATTAGGCTGATGGGGTAAATTTTGTTTGGTTAATTTTAAATTACTCGGGAATACATAAGCTGAAAAACAGCAAATAAAAGTGGATCTTGGGGTAATGTGGTATATTAAAGGTGTATTACTTTGGCTTAGTCTCTTAACGCAGATTACGGTAGTATATGGTAAGTTAAGTTGAGGTAAATGCGATGGATTCAGAGTAGTTAATGGTGGATTACGGCGGTTAAGGCGGATGAATTTAAGTTAGGCTGAACTACGATGGGCTTAAGATGAATGACAATGAAATATCGACTAGACTGAATTGTAATAAATTATTTCACGTTAACAGCAAATAGGTAGCCAAAATTGCTCTATACGTTTTCTGTCTTTTTCACTTCTACCTTTGGGAATTCTTTTTTGTTTTTCATTTGCAATTGCTCGTGTTTCTACTCCTCATTTCATACATTATAATCATCATTTATTTAGGACTTACGAACTACTGGTAGAGTATTACACACAGTTTGAAAAAAAATGATCATGTTTTACGAAGTTAAATATGATACCTTAGCAGTAACAAACAAACTTGTCAATTATTCAATACCGGGACATAAAAAAGGAGGCCATTGGCCCTAAACATCCATTAATAATGCTTCAAAATTGTCAGAGTTTATTCACTATCAGGAATAAATCTTCTACTCCGTGATGAGTTGTTCTCAGAAATGACGTATTATTTCGATTGTATGGATGTCACGTTGGAGCGGAAACCCAGCATTGCCCACCCGCGCCCCATCTGCCCGGAGCCTATATATAGCATCCTGTACGACGGAAGCAACGTATAAAACAAAATTAATTTATAGCCGAAAGCGGGACTCGAATCCACGTGTCGTGAACGAAGTAGCTTCGCCAGCAATTGCAATAGACTACTGCATCATCACCATCTCGCCTGTTAAACTACCGGTCCACCACTCTCTGGTCTGGATACTGTCAACTTCATTAACTACTATCCCTGCGCACAAATCGTTACACGGCAACATTTCTACGTTCGAGCCAAAAATTTAAAACACAGCCGCGTTATTGGTAACAGAAAGGGCGCTTAGTAGCACTTTCTATCTAGCAAGCAGCACATCATACAAGACAGCCGCGCATTTCTCCCGAACAGTCAAAGTATTATTGCTGTCGAGTAACTTAAGCTATTTCATGCTTTTTAGATTGTCAAAGGGGTAATGACAATAACGCGACTCTAAATTCTTGGAGGCGGCAGTTGTAGCAAGTTATGATACTTTTTGGCAGTGTCCGTAGAGTCGAATCCTCTATCCGCTCGACACTACTGCAATTATAGGTAACGCCATGATGAACGCGAAACGTTACAATAAGTCATGGCTCGAACGAAGAAAATTACAATGCAGTTCATGATTGCTTGAAAGCTGAAGGAGCTGCGTCGGCAGCGTTCGGTCGAAGCGGAAGTCTGGGAACGTTGATGATGATAATGATATTCTGAGTCCTAATGGTACGCACCCAGGGCGGGAATTTTGCGGGGGGGCCATTGCAGATATAAACGAACTCATGGACAAGGAGTAGAGTGTTTAGATGATCTTTTGTCTTAGGCTTGAAACTGAACAAATAACAAAAACATTGGCTGTGGTTTAGCTCTGGTTCAGCCGGTTTGAATTGCATTAGCAATACTTGGGTCTCTCGTTTCACGTGGAACGGTTATGTCAGAATCAGCCTGCCAGGACCCTGGCAATCAAGTTACCCCTATAGGAGGCAAGTTCATACGGCTTAATTGGTTAAAGCGAGGCTTTATATGTGGGCTGGCAGGAGCTGTAAACTTGGGTCTCTCGTTTCGCATGGAACGGTTATGTCAGAACCCTGCTTGGTTAAAGCCGTATTCGGCTCAGCTGACTCAAGGTAGAACGTGGTCCTTCCCGGGACGACGCGACTGGCTCAAACCTGACGCAGTATTGCTAACGCCATAAAAACGGAAAACGAAAAAGAGCTTCCTGATGCGCTCGGGTTGCGCTCATTGTTTCAAGGTTCCTTAATTCAAAGAGTAGCCCAACCTGTCATTTCTGCGGGAAAATATCATCATTACACCACGTAGTTTTGGATATTCGACACCGTCTACCTCCTAAAGAATTCATTTCTGATCCCTTCCTTGACGCCTGGTATAAAGTAAACGCCAGCAACGACCTGGACATCCAATCCGAGCCGTGGCATGGGCCTGTGTCAGCCGGGATTTCATATATCGCAGGCACGTGCTCACTACCTTCCCTACTCCCACCGTTCTTTTCCAATAAAGTTTTCTTTACTTCTTTTCGGTACCTGGCCTGTGCTGTTAATGCGTGGCGCAACAAGATGAAACAAGCAGCACAACTTCGTGTCTCTTAGCGCCTGAAAAACACAGAAATTCAGTGTGTAGTGGTGTGGGTGATAGTTTCATACGTGATTGTGTGGGATTATTGTAGCTGCTTCGTTTTCTCGCTTGGTGAAACCAAATGATTTAGAAAACGTTAACGGGAAGTGCCAAGATATATGACGAGAGACTGTCAGTGATTTTGATGACTAAGTACTTAGTGGTCTATACCTTAGACAGCGCGATCTTCTTTAACAAGTGTGAATAGAAACTTTTCGGTCAGTTAGAAGGCATGTCCGTGCACTCACATTTGAATGAATTTACCTCCATGACTCAGATCATGGAGCACTAATTATGAATGTTTGCAATCATCCTGTAGCAAGACTGATCGTTCGGAATGCACAAGCTCCAAGAGAAGACATAGTCGACGTATACTAATGTCTTATGCTTTTAATTCCACTAATCGACAAAATTTACAACCGGACCATTCTAGCGCTGCCAGAAAGGATTATTATGGGTATTTCACTGCTTCTGGTGAAAACCTAAATTACGATCCCAAAAGAAAACATATGGTGCTCCATCTGAGCCCCATGCTAATATTTTTGGCATCTACTAAAGAGGGAACTAATCAAAGGTGCACTCTATTTGTTTCAAATTTAAGAGAACACACATTTATTTTCACCATTGGAGTATGAAAGGTACATAAATCTCGGAATCCGTGAGCAGGTAGTTGGCAAGTAATCAATGCCAAAACGCATTCATTCCGCTTCATCCTCGGTCATTGCGATACACCTTTTGTCGATATGGCAGCAGCAAAGACAATAAACTTGCGTAAAATAGAGATTAAGTTGAGTAAGCACTTTCACTTTTATGCACAGCAATGTTCGCTCGTGCATACTTGTCTTTACCACATGGGTGCTGAACCCATGGCCGATGGTTCAACACAAGGTAAAACAGCGCAAAAACCGCACACAGGACGCAGAAAGGTGAGACGGACACAGCGCCTGTGTTCGCCTTACCTTTCTGCGTCCTGTGTGTGATTTTGCGCTATTTTACCTTGTGATGATCAATCAACTAGCCCGCAATGTGTTATTCACGATGGTTCAAGCTGGGCCATGGAGGCAGAGTTTCTATGCTGGCGAAAGCTGATAATGTCCGCGAGCTGTAACGTTTCAGCGCAAGATAAAGGACATGAGGTGATTTAAATTATTCCAGAGGCGTTCGCCCTCCCCCCCATAGCAGCTCTTATGAAATATTTCGAAAATACAAGTTAGAAAACTCCGTTCTGAAGTCTCTACTCTCAGTGGCCAATTGGCGGCCGCTCCTCGTAGCATCTGTAAGCTATCCGTGACCTGTTTCAGCTTTTACTTTTATGCTAATTCGTACTTTGAGCCGCGCTGAACAGTTCCCATGAGCACGGCAAAAATAGCGCGATAGTCTGCAAACCTTTGAGTTATGACACAGGCCAATCCATCGTATTTCGATATAAGAATGTAATTTGCCAGCTATTGGAATTTGGCAGAACCTTAAAAATGATGTAAGAAGCAGTTTGAAGTAATTGTAACAGTTTAATACTGATGCGTACAATTCATTCTAGACGCCAATCCATTACTGTAGTTTACCGACTACCACAAGACAGTTTGACAGAGTTAGATTGTGTTCTTGAAAAAAAAATCAATTTCTCGCCAGATAATTTCTCACCTTGTATAGGAGGGGATTTTAACATAGATATGAGTGCTAACAGGTTTGCGCAACTGGAGTTCACAAAATTGTTTGTCAACCTTTTTATCAAGCATCATAATGTGCCTATCCCCGCAGGACGTTTCGCCGTAGACATCGGGGATCATCCACCAGTTTTTCTGTGCATTGATACAAAATCCCGTTTAATATAAGCCTTTAATCGCGATCGGCAGCTTATTTCAAACAAAAATCTTGTAACATTTAGGAGTCGTAGAGAGCAAGCAGATGGGATCCTGTTGTTTTAAGCAAGGACTCGGATGTTGCCTATAGAGCTTTCTTGCAGATTATTTTACCTACCATTGACTAATGTTTTCCTGCTATTGAAGCAAAAGGGCCGAAAAACGCTTGAAAGTCGTGGATGTCCCCATGACCTCTCCGACTTGTAAAAAGGAAGCACAAAATGTTCGCGAATTCTATTTGGATTAAGGATACCACACTACTACTGGTCCACTTTAAAGCATTTCGTAATTTTCTGAACAAAGAAATTAGGGCAGCTAGGACAACTTTCCGTAACAACACCTCTGGTAAACAAGTCTCTAATAGTCCAAAAAAAAACAATGGCGGCGCCGTAACGTTTTGAATAGGATTACTCACCCCAATAACTTTAAAACGTGAATAGTGATGGTATTGACCTTAGTGGGAGTCGTTTGGCCAATGCTTTTAACAATTTTTTGCTCCAATTGAGAGTCGATGTCACTGCCCTGGTTTCTCTAAATTTCTAGGTGATAAGAGTTTCACTATCCCTCTTTTTTGAACAGACAGATGAAAATGGGGTTAGTGTGTTCTAAAAAGCTTGAAACATACGGCAAGATTGCACAGTTGCTATCTCTAAAGTCGTCCTTTAAAATATGTTTTGTCTTTAATAGTTCGTTTTTAAAGCACACCTATATAACATTGCGCTACTAGCAGTAAAACGTCCTGCTGGTATGAAACATGCTATGGTGGCAGTAATATTGTCTTGAAAAAGGGAGATAGAAATTAATGAATTACAGAATTACAGAAACAGAACTATTTTCGAGCACGTAATTTTCTTCTAAAACAGTTATAAATGGCTGCCAATATGGGTTTACAAAAATAGGTCCGCGGAGCATGCATTACTTGACCAAAAAGAATGTATATTACGCAACACAGAATCCCAGAAGCTTACTCTTGCAATTTTGAAGATATTAGAAAGGCTTTTTAACATACTTAATCACAATACCCTGTTTGCTAAACTAGAACATTATGGTATATGTGGCCATGTCCTGAACTTTCTCAAGTCATATATGTGCTCGCGATCACAATATGTTGTTATCAACAATGGCCGCTCCGATGTGCTACAAAATTCAAATAGTGTGCCGCCGGGTTGTCTTCTGGGTCCTATAATTTTATGTATGTATGGATGTTTTCGATAATATAAGCAATGAGGTAAAATTCAATATTTACGCTGACGACAGCAGGTTATTCGGCTCCTCCACTGCTATCATCTGAGGGATTCAGCGAACAATGTATTGACTTCTCTGGTAGAATCGTCCATAATTTATTTGAGAGTAAACCAAGTAAAATCAAGGCCAGTAATTTTTAATGTTAAGGGTAAGCTAGTAACCTAGTAAGGAGTGCGCGAGCTATACTTTTCGATGGCACAAGAGTCGAATATGTCCAATCATACACATCACTTGGCATTGATTTTACGCCTATAATGTCACGGGATGCTCATATCAACATGGCCTGCACTAAGCTCTCTAAATTCATAGGTATAGAGTGATAAATATATTTGTTGTACCTTTTTGGATTGTATCTTTGTTCACCCCTGCTTGGAGTCAAACGACTCCGCAGTATTACTAAATAAATAAATAAAATAAATAAAATATTCTACCAACAAAAAAAAATATTTAACTCTACTATGTGTTCTTTTTCACATACTTAGAATAGTACCGCTTGGTATGAGAAAATGCCACTATGCCTAATTTCCTAATATTTTTTTCTCCCGAAGAAAATGCTACGCATTATAAATTCCTCCTGTGACGCCCCAACTCATTCCGCACGGATAAAATACAAAATAATTCTAGTATTTTCTTCACTCCCAGATAGGTTCCTTGATTACGTTGTAATAATATACCGTTCATATTTTTGTATTCTTTACTCATTGTTTATTTTTTCGTCTGTATCACAGCACTATCTCCTTTTATAACGCATGAATTCTTCATTTTGTACAGCATGAACTGCCGATGCTGCATCGTCGACTTCAACGGGTGGCGAAGCCCGCCAAGCGGTCATCGCGAACTTCTTTTTTTCGTCATCTACGCTTTTTGTAAGACAAACGCGGAATAAACTTTAATTAATAATTATTTCATTCATTCATTCATTCATTCACATGCGTTAGAAGCAACATGCACAATGATCAGAACTGAAACAGAAATTCGGCTGATAGAAATGCATTATTTATCAGAAATTAAAAAAGTAGACACGTAACAGTACATAATGTTATGAATTTAATGAATGCTTCACATCCCGGTCAAAGAAATTTGCACATTCATCTATGACTGGTGGGTTTTGCTTTAAATGACGCGTTCGATACGTAAAACGTTTTGGTTTTGCAGGACATACCAGAGTGTTACTGAGTAGATTAAGAATGAACTGTTCACACCTGGAACCCGGATATTATCTCTGTCAGCGTTTTCACTGACACCAAGCAAGAGGACTAATGGTATTAACAATGAATGCTTTGAAGTTCAGTGGCAGGAGAGGGTTTGAAGCACGCAAAGACGAAGATACTATGGTGTGGCTCATGTTCAGGAAGAGCGTACGATCGACTGTTTATAGGTCCACAACCACAATTCCTTTGGATTATTGCGAAGTGATAAATTGGGCTGTTTTGAAGGCCTCCAGTTGGGAGGTGGGACATGCTTGGAATTCATGTCAGATTCAGTTATGCAAATTTGAGTTTAGAAAAACGAATGGCTGAGGACGGGCTCGGAGACTAGGAACACCTTTCTTGGAGTACCACAGGACGCCAGCAACGAGATCTTGTAGATTACGCATGTCGTTGCGCAGTTCAGCAAGTTATCGATTCAACACCGCCGATGGTGGTGTACTAAGAGAGAGGCAGCGGATTCTTCAAAGCTGAAGAACGAGCGGATGCCACAGAACGGGAGCCCTCTTAGAGTGCGGTGACATCCATGATCTTACTCGCATGGTTGCCTAAAGTCGTAAGCTCCCGAAGAAGCTGAGTGAATAGAGTGGCTGCGCGATCAGCAAGCTGGCCCCGCATGTGCAGGAGAAATTGGGATGGAAGCCGGTCGCCGAGATATGCAGTGGAAAGGAGCTGCTGCAGCCGCTTATGGTCGGGTAGCAAAGTGCTTTTAGAATGGTGGCTTTCAATTTGTCGTACGGATCCGCTTCTGGGAGACTGGCCAGAATGTCTCGGACTTCGAGGGCGACCTCGGCAGGCAGCTAGGACCGAAGGTGGCCGCACCGACATTACTGGGAGGTAATGTTTGCCAGGCGAAAACGGGCATCAGCTTTTAAAAACCATACGTCAGGATGTCGTGTCCGAAATGCTGAACGACGGACGGCGTAGGCGTCAATAAAAAGGGCGTGGGATGGCGTAGCCTGGGAAACGTCATGGGGCGCAGCGTTGCTGTCGATGTTCCAGGTCACCAGTGTAGAAGAAGATGTTGCTCTGACAAAAACTGCAAGCAAAACTGATTTATTCCAGCCTCTGCGTGTATGTTCCTCTTTCTTCTTTACAGCACGCAACGCTTAAAGCGTCACCACAAAACTTCACCTCCTAGCGCGCAGCACTCAATGCGCCACAACAGTTTGTAAGCATATTTTATCAACACATGCAGTTTTGAGGTTTTGTCGTAGATGAGTTCAGGAACTTGGGGCACCGGAATGTTTAATTTGGATGTGAGTTCCACATTTTAGGGATTCTGTCCAGTATAAACCGAGGCTTTTGTGCTACGATGTAGGGCAATGAAATTCGGTAATATTTTATATATGCAGAATCACTGTGCATTGGAGAAAGAATTGCAACAGTTGGCCTCTGTTCATATTTAAATGAATCGGCTATTCGTATCACAAAGCAGCTAGGACCCAGCCTTCGCCAAATAATTTTTGTTGGATATTTATGTTAATTGAATAGTTATTGATATAAATCAGGTATAGTAACACTGGGAGTAACATATTGGTATGGGATTAAAGAGTAACTATTTATTGAGGTGTTCTGTATGCACCTTTCCACACAATGGCCAGTTCAGCTAAACAAATTACTAGGAATGATAGGGCGGACAGAAAAAAAACAGATGTTACTCGGGAGGATATAAAATGGTAGAAAGCTAGATAGAAATGAAAAAAGTAGCGCCGATGTGAAGGCGTGCATCCATAAAGCGAAGGATATGTCATGTAGATTCAATAAAACAGGAAACGTCCGGGATATGATGTTGCATGTTACTACAGAATGAAGGCAGCCCACGTGTGCGCTTTGATGTCACAGCCACCTGGTGCCACATGATTTTTTAAGGCAAATGCATTTCTCACGAATGTTCGCACGAACGAACGCTTAAAGAAAGAACTGTCTCCACCGGGGGTCGCTCTCTACTACGGGAATCGAACCACTATCCCCTCGATCCCCAGCCGATCGTCCAAACCACTACTCTCCGCCGGGGCATTTTTTTATTTGTTGCATGCAAGTACTTGAAGCCTGATTTAACCAAGTCACATCCACTACCTGTCATACACAGTGACACCAGCATCGAGCTCTCTCACTTTGCCCACATATCAAAATTCCAGGAGGCATATACATGCATCGAGTAAAGATAACCACACAGGAGGTCGCTCCTGCGCAGCATATACCCCCGCACCATAGCGCAATGCTCTCTGAACAGGGACTTGATGAACGTGGTGGCTCTGTGTAGCGATCTATCATGCGGATTTTCCACAAGCTCAACAGTCCCATAAGCACAAAAAGATCACATGGAGAAGCTTTCATTGTAGGCAAGAATCTTATATTATAGGGCGTAATATCAATGTACTTTTTGAGAGTCCATTGAAAAATGTCCCAAAAATCCACGCTGCATCACGGCAATACAGGAAGCAATGATCTATAGTTTCTGACTGCTGACATAGGTGACAGTCCACTGATCATGGCCCAAAAGTGCCTTTTGCAGAAAGCAAGGCTTTGACAGGTAAGTTTGACATGTGAAGTTTAATCAAGAAAGTATTAGCATTGCTTGACTAAAGATAAAGCGCGCAGGAAACACACAATCTTTAGTGAAGCAATGCACCATCTAGCCCAATTTCAAGTTTTGTTAAAGTATTAGCAGTTGATTGTATTGTTCTAGAAAGGGGATGTTAAGCTGCCAATACATCCGTACAGGAAACAATGTGTCAATCAGAAATTTTCTCATCTGTCTTCTGGATATACTGTATAGGTACTCTAAAAAACATCTGCTGGTAAGGAAATTGAATGTGTCGGCAACATCGTTAAGAAAACCCCTCAAAGGACCCTCACTCCTATGACCAGTAGGCGCAAACAAATTAGGCAAATGGGCACTTAACCATCTATCAAACACAACTTGGAGGATGGGATTTCGTTCTGTTTTAAAAAAAGAAAAACCTTGCAACAGGATGGCGAATAAATAAGTGCTGAAGACCAGCTCCATCAGCCTCCAGAGAGAGAAAAAAATTCTGTCGACGCATAGACTTCCATTGACAGTGCCACACAAAAGTAGCAAAAATCCTATGATAGTACTGTACTTATTTCTTGGGCAATGTGACACCTGCATGACATAGATAAGCTTCGAAATCAAGAAGACATTGCAAACTTATGCTCTTGCAAATAGAGACAGCTGCCTACACATCCAAGCCTGGGTTTGTCGCCTAACTGATGAGATCTGAGAATTCCGCCAGGGTCGTGAGATGCTGATCGCGGTTCTTGTCTAACGTGACAATGATAGCTGCGATGACAATCACAATGCACTTAGTGATAATGATATTGATGATAATATCACTCATAATTACGGCGCGTTTAGTTCATTATGATGGTGATGATGATAATAGTACGCGGCGCAGTTAGTGAAAACAGTCATGCAATGTGGCTTTTACCATTATCGCTCCTAAGCTAACTCAAGCGCAGTGTTGTAATTTTTGAGATTAGATTTTGAACATTTAGACACAATATTAAGACATTGCTTTCTCATCGAGCGATAATGATATCCTTCCCGCACTGGGCTGTTTACAGAGCCAGTGGGAGATGAATCCCAGTAGCGTAGTCCTTAGAGAGACTTGAAATTATTTTGGGTATGATGCGGCGAATGTCTGCTCTGCTGAGGGTAACCTTAAGAGACAAGAAAAGGGCAGGACGTGGTACATAGAAACCACGAGCTAATGATAAGCTAGTTCATTTCAGGAAGAAATAATTGACATGCTCAGGGCACGTAACCTGGGCTACAGGTAATCTTTCGTCTATAGCAGTGAATTCAAGGCGAGGTGAAAGTTGCGCGCAAGAATTAGAAAATAAGGCTGTAGGATCAGATTCCCAAGTGCGCAGGGATAAGGTGCAAGGGCGGGGTTATTTTAGGGGTCTAGCAAAATGTATTTTTTTGGCAGTCCACGTAAAAACGCTGATGAGCGACAATGAGGCAACAAGAACTAACCTTATTGAATTTTATTCGCTGTTAGACTGAACAGATATTCAGCTCTTGAGTGTAGAAACCGCCAGTTGCTAGACTACTAATGCCTCTTCCAATCGTTTCTGTCTCTACATCGTTCCGTACGCGTTAAACAGGCAGCGCCTAGAGTCACTGGCGTCTATTACAAAACCGGGCAAGACATCGTTGCCGTGGAAGGCGGCGCAAACCGCGGAGATTGTGCCCGCCCGCGATCGGCTCGAGTCATCCTGCACCCCCGTACGGCGATTCCAGGCACGCACAGTGCGTAACTTCCGAAACATCGCGACGACAAAGCGCTCCCGACTCCATTTGTAAGCGTTTGTAGTTTCGTGCGTTTTGTCGGCGACTTCGGGGCGCGTCTGCCGGTCGCCAATTCCCTCGGAACGGCGACTATGATGTCACCCTTCTCCGGATCGCGGTTAGGGGCGCGCACCACGTCCTTCTCGGCTTCGTCCTCCTCTTGCACTAGATCGCGGTACGTAGCTCATCTTGCCGAGGCAAGCTGCAGCAGCCAGGACGTTTTGCGAGCGATTCGCTGGCAAGATCGAGACCCCCTCCGGCGAGAGGCAACCGTGAAGGAACGCGGCTGGAAAGAGCTAGAAGGGAGTGAGAGTGCTGTCTTGAAGAGGAATCAAGAGTTTGTTGCACAAGCATTACATGAACGGCACCGCATTGTCGGGTCATTGAAAGCATCGAGCTCGTAAATTTGTCGACAAGATCGGGTGTGGCAAAATGGAGTGTGTTTCGTCATTTATGACAGCGGCACGTGGTTTGCGACAAATCTGCAAGGTTAATAGCTCGGATGTGCTACATTATAGCGACATCTTTAAGAGCTCAATTAACCTCGACCGGGCGGATTGCTCGCTCTAAATATAAGCCGGATAGTAATCTAGTTTATCCGGAAAAATAATACACAGTACAACTTGTGTGCGGGCTATTTGGTGACAGGAATGCAACGACTGCTGGCTCGGCATAGGTCGTCACATACACAGAGGCGTGAAGAGAAAGTCCATACGAGGGACGCGCATCATCGGTTCCGACCTCCTTCTGTAATCCCCCTTGTATTTGTGATAGACAATACAGCGCGAGTATTCATTGAATTATTCGGAAACTTATCCTAACGAGCTGATGTTACTGCTACACGATGAAAAATCCTGGTAGTTCGATCGTCATCTTACTGCACACCATAGCTGACTACATAGTCGCGCCGCACAGATGACGTCACATAAGCAGACTCATTCCTTTACCTGGAACACACAAGAATAGCCATGTTTCTTTTATTGCGATAGCAATACTGCGCCAGGTTTCGGCCAGTCGCGTCGTCCCGGGAAGGGCCATGTTTAAACTTGACCAGCCGGAAAGAAGAAGAAGAACGCTCGGTAACCGGCAGGTAATGCTTTCGCTTCACATTCGGTTCAGCAGCATTGAATCCTTCACATTTATATGTGGGCTGGTAGCTTACGGTCTCGCGTCATAATCTTTAAGGATGAGCTTATGTTTCCCCTATATTGTAGCACCTTATACTTATAGGGCGTGATAGGGGAATAATGTAGCAGGCAAACGAAGCTTCCGCTGTTGCTATCGCAATTCAACTAGGGTTAACCAGAGTTAAACCAAAACAATTTTTTGTTTGTTCATAGGGTTTACATCACTAAGCGACTCAGACTATGAGGGACGCTTAGTGCAGGGCTCAGGAAACTTTGACCACCTGGGGTTTCTTAATTAACTTGCACTTACGTCAAACAGCGCACGAAAGCCTTGCTTACGTGTGCTGCGTACGCGTCACTATACCTCTATATGTTCAGTTCAGCCACTTTAACAAAATGCATGGCGCGGCGTTTCATTCGAATGTCAGTGAGAGGACTGCTGTGGTGAACGGAACCTTGTCCTCATAATTTTGCTTCTTGTATATGTGGCCCTTTTGGGAAAGAGAGCAATGGTTAGCCTTGACCGCCTAGTAAATAGCAGAGACATTAGTCTGCCAACCAAGATCAAAATAACTCGTGCTATGGTCTTTCCAGTTGTGCTGTATGGATGCGAGAGTTGGACTGCGAAAAAGGCTGACCGCCGAAGAATTGACGCGTTTGAATTGTGGTGCTGGCGAAGACTCTTGAGAGTTCCTTGGACTGCCAGAAGATCAAATCAGTCAATATTGTCGACCATAAACCCTGACTGCTCATTGTAGGGTCAAATTCTAAAGTTAAAGCTCAGCTACTTTGGTCATCTGATGAGAAGAGAGGAGTCGCTGGAGAAGGATTTGATGTTGGGAAAGGTTGAGGGTCGCCGGAGAAGGGGTAGGCAGCGAACGCGATGGTTATATGGCATCCTCGAGGCACTGCAGATGAAATTATGTGATGTTAGGAAGATAGTGAGAGACCGGAAAGCATGGCGTGACATGGTCCATAGGGTCACGAAGAGTCGGACACGACTGAACGACTGAACTGAACTGATATGTGGCCCCTAAGGTAAATTAGGCAAGGTAAAAGCATGAGCCAGAAAATGCTGTCATTTTTAGCTTTAAAAATAAATGCGATATTTTATAACCAAATATTCAGTCTGTAAGCGGTTTTCAATAACAGTTTCGTCAATATTCTTGTTTTTAATTTTATTAATTTCGTAAAGGATGGAACAGGAGAAGCATAGTTCTGCGGCATTAGCCTGGCTTGAAGACAGGTTTAAATTCATATTCCCGCCAGAAACTCATCTGCTTGTTAGAACCATAGAGTTTCCTTACTCTTAGGGTTAAGAGCGTAAGCAACTCTATGGTCAGAATAGCGTGTTGCCATAGTATTTAAGACGGACGCTAAAGCATGCGCTATTCATTTAAAATGATTATTTCCAGTTCTTCTTCACAGGCATCTATTTATTTTTTTTCCTAGCTTTGTACTTAAGCGTCCACTATAGTCCAGGTCAGTGCATTTGACCTCACCAGGACGTCGACAGCTCTTAGCCGTCTTGTGTTTTCCGCGCCACGCAGCGCAACACAAGGGAAGCCTGCCATTGCGAAAATGCTTAGATATGACACATCGTTTTCACACCTCGCGACATGAGCACAAATGCTCTTGTCGGTACCTCCAATCTTTCGCCAAAGGCGAATGCGAGTAATCTCTTTCTTAATACTCTCTAACGTTTCATAAGAACAACGGACTGGCCTTTTTCGTTTCGATGCGTGTCGAGACCAGAGATTTCATCCTCGAGCAACTATATGCCACGCACATCTTGGCCAGCCGTCTCCGCTCTTATACCCCGGGGGCCACCGAGCGAATCTCGTGCGAACGAGATATAAGCTCCAATAGAGCCGTTGGACCCCCAGGCGACTGTGTTCGACGCGAACGGCGTTCATATTTCATCCCTGCGAACCATATCGCAGACCTGTGAATGAAACAAAATTAGGATTTGCGCAGCAAATACAACGTGCGAACATTCGCGGCAAACTCATCGCTTTCCCCATCGAGACTCGGTAAAGCAATGGACGGATCGATTCTGCTGGCAAATCATTTGTATTCATCGTAGGCGCCATCTTGGGGTGATCTATTTTCGTACCGGATAATTCGAAAGCAAGGCGAAATGCGAAAACCGAGAAGAATGGGTGAGACACAGGTTCCTGTAGTTCGGTTTTGTTTCTATCTTCACTGGGGTCTCCTTCCCTGGAGACCGACTGCAAGTAGAGGGCGGGTGGCACGCGCTAGCAATAGCAGATGCCCTTGTGTGGCGTGGAAGCGGCGTGAACAAAACAAAAACTGCAATGCGCGAAGCCGCGTCTAAGCTTTTTTCTTCTGCGTGGTTGTCTTGGCATTAGTCCACTCGTTGTTCGGCGTGCGCTGAGGCCATCGGAGCACTATGCCCCACTGGGTACCGGCTGATAGCTGATAACAATGAATGGGGGCTGCTGAGCCATTGTGGGCGGAAAACGAATACATGCATTAAATGCACGAGACGGTGCCGAACCATGAAGATGACTGGTGGGGTAGTAAAGGGGCCGAGTGGCACAAAGCCAGTCTTCTTTATAAGAAAATCTTCGACGGAGGGCCCCAAGTTAGTGCACGAACTCTAAGCTTAAGGATCACGTGAACCTATACCTTCAGCTAGTTAGTGTCAGCTGCACTACGGCATTGGAATTGCAAAGCGTACTTCTTAGAAAGGTCATTCGGCGCTCAGTGATGACGTCAATATATGGTCTACAAATTCAAGGATTTCGATGCAGTAAAACTAGCTCTTCCACAAGGCTAAGATCAACTAGACGACAAGTTTGAACTGTGCTCACTGTAATACCCAAAGTATGCGCGCCAGAGATTGCATGTACACCCACAATGCGCTGGGACAAAGTGTTAGAAGTTCACCGTGGTTTTGGTGCCGTGTGTAGTTAAGCTGGATTTTGGATACAAAAGTGCTACCTTGTTCCAGATTAGTAGCTAAACATCTTAGTACTCCTGTTTTTAGAAGTTTTGATTCAGTAATGTCCGTCCATGTCTTGTGACAATACAATTCCGCTGAACACGTTCGGTCTCGGCACTGTAATCCGCAAACTAAGAAGCGACAACGGAGAACAGACTGGAGAACAGTCAAACGTTCTAGGTTGCTAATAAACCGGTATACCCACTGTATACCGCTTTATGCGCTATGCTTACTCACAATGCATTCATTGCAAGTACAGACCTGCACATGTGGAAGTCTTCACATCACTCAGGATCCCTTAGCATAGCAGAGCCGGCAGGTGGTATATATAGGCTCCATTGTGACTGCTAACCTTATATAAAGGGTTATGAATATTGCTTTTTATGGACTCTTAATTGCAGATATAATGAGGGTGAAGAACGCTTTCGCATTTGCGGGCTGGTTAAACTGCATGAGGGTCCCGCTTGTATAGAGAGGCGAAGAAAAGATGTAGTGAACATGAACGAATAACTTGTTTAATCTTGCACTGATCAGGCCACAACTAGAAACATTTTCGCTGCAGCAAGGCTACCGTCGTTTAGTTCACACCATAGCCAGCATAAAGCACAACTTAATACATTTTGGTTCCTAATTTGAGGAATGTTGCTATACAAATTGACTGCCTAAGAGTTTTCTTTCAAAGACTAGAGTATTTCATTTTTTCAGTCCTATTATGACACTAGGCTGGTCATATATATCTCGTTCTTAACATAAGCCCTAATATATGGACGTCAGATATGAGCATCAGGAAGTTTTAAAAACTAGAATCTTGGAGGCCAGCCATGGTTTTGTCATTGCGCAACTTTTTTTTCTTCATGAAATAGAAAACTCTGGAAACGTGTGTGAAATCATAGTAAATCAAAACTGAAACTGGTTTCACGCCCGAAAATGACGTTCCGATCGATGAATTGATGACTTCACATATATCATCGGTAAACGACTAGCAGGCGCGTTGAATGACGGAACTCACAAAAACCTTGAGATGTCTTAATATAGGCCTTAGCGTTTGTTGTTCGCTTGTATTATATAGAGATATTTACGGCTATGTGGCATCGCACACAGTGTTGCCCGTAGACATATGTGACCGCAAACGCAATGTTGCCTGTAGCAATTGCCTTAAAGGAGGCCAAGTAAAACGCGCATTTTAAAATTGAGTAGCGCACGAATTACTTTTTTTTTTGCGCGGCATTTATATTTTGCAGAATGCGTCAACACTTGCAGGAAACCAGTAAGGGTTTTGCCAGAATACTCGAATGTTGGACAACTCCAAAAAGTGTCCTTTGGAAGCAAGTTCCAAATCTATTGGTTAAAATTCGTATCTTATAAACGTACCATTTATATAGGCTGTCATGGCGTTCAGAATGTGATAGCTCGCGCTCCTGGTTGCTCCAATATAAGTGGCTTTCTTCTTCGCTGGAGCGGTAGTAATAAAGGCACGAAAGCCTATTGTGATGCGAAGTCGGAAATGTGTAACATAAAAGCAAATTTTCATGCAAATGGATTAATTGTGAATGAGCTGAATCTAGTCAAAAAGTCAGTTCTGGGCATTTCCAAATGCTCAATGCCTTGGCTCCCATACCGTTAATAATGACTATAAAAAGTAAGTAACCGCTTAGATGAAAAGAATCGCGGTGCTTCAATTAGGGCGTAAACCCCACTCCGAATACAGTTTGGGACGAAGGGGTGGGTGCTGCTTATAACAATGACTCTTGAGCCAAATATCGAGATTTGTGCTTAAAATGCAACACGAACACTTGTGATAACGAACTAGATTTCAATGGAGCTGTGCTGAAGAAACCTTTTTGAGCCCACATTTGGTAAAAACATTTCAGGTTTTATGAGCTGATAACTAAATGAATTGCGTCAAACGAGATCATAAGGCTAACTGTAACGGTATTCACATTAAGGTGGCGGATGGGGCACATTATTCTTGTTACGCCGATTACGCTTCTTGGAAGAGAACGAGGTTGCAGCGCGAGGACTCGACTGTATCTAGCCTGACGCTGGCCGTGCCGGATTTTTATCCATTTTCGAACCATCCTGTAAATGCGCCCATCCCCGTATATATATGCTTAACAGGGTTCCCTTTCATCACTTGCATATGATGCATAAATTTTTGGCGAGGCAACAGAAAGTTCCTTCAGATGGACTATTGAAGAAAAGGCCGAAATTCAACTTTAAGGCACACCAATACTAGTAATTTAAAATTTTGCTTCTATAACTGTGCCGGTGGACATGTTCTTACTGTAAGGGCGGTAGTTGTGTTGTTAAGCTGTGCGCATCAAGGCTGATAATTGAAGTGTTATCTTCAATATGCTGTCTGCGCTGTGGTAAGACAAAACAAGGGACAAACTAGTCTCATGCATGAAATACGGTTGATAAATTTCTTATCACTTACGCCGCTGCACATTCTTTTAAGAAACAATATTTTTTAACCTTGTTTTGGCAACAATGGCTGCAAATAAAGAAGCAATGAATATTACCGGTTTCTCTCCCGTCCTGAATACAGGAATAGTTTCTGCATTTCAGACTATATAACAGACAGCTACATTTGATATTCGTCCAATTTCTCACAAAATCAATGAGCAGCCGACATAAAAAAAGCACTCAAGGATTTCTTATCATCATACAATGGCAGTTTTAAGTTCGGCGCCGATGAACTTCTTGAAGTGTAGCACGAGTATATGAAACTTGTAGTTCACGCATTTTTAATTCATCTTCCAAATTATTTCTTGACATTTGAAGGGCAAGGAACAGTGGCGAATGATGTTTCATGGTATCATTATTAGCCTGATCATGTTCTGCCGCTGAAAGTGTATCAGCGCTGTCATAATATGGCCAAATGTGCGCTCAAAGTTTTTAAACTTTACCTTTTAAATTTTGTTTGGAGATTTATTCACTCAACTAAATACTGCTTAATAAGAATGCACTGCAGCCCCATTCAGTACGTACATGCATAATAAAATGTGGCAATTTCTGTCACACAGCAGACACTGAAAAAACAAAATTTTAACTTTTGCACTGTTTTCGCAAATACTTTTAAACTGGGCATTGTTACCTACATATTACTTGAAATTTGTTATTAAGCTCATCTTTTTATGTCGCAATTTGCTGGAACGACTTTAAATACTGTAGTTCAATTTGATCCGTCTGTTGCGCAGTCTATGCTCATTCACCAGATTGCAAGGACTAAAGTTTGCACAAATATTTGTGCTTAATTACAGAACTGACGTATATAAACGTATAGGAAGTGCGTTAAAAAACACAACAAGAAAATCGAAACATTTTCGTTCTTAAGAAATTCAGGACCTCTGGAACAAACAGGTTATAAATGGTGTAATCGATCACTGATTGCATAAATTGCTAGACATGTGTGGAGTTCACATAAAAAGATTGAGCAACCACCAGTCAGACAAGCTCCAAAGCACTGGCACATCTTCATTTAAGCTGCAGAAACCTCCAGTTTTATGCTTCATGGTCAAGAAATTATTTTCCGTCATGAGGTCACCTTTTACACAGTCATTATCTTACCATGCAAAAAAGTTAAGGCCAGCCTAAGTCTCACTACGCAATACAGATCTATTCGTTATAAGAGGTAAGGTTTCCATACATGTTTTACTTCAACCCTGAAGTAAAATAGTAAGCAGTAGGGCAAGGCGCTGGTCTTTCAATGGTTGCGAAAATAATAAAATTGTAAATTTTTTTATGTTAATAATTCAGAACTTTGGTAACGAATAGGTTAAAATTAGTGTGAGCGATCATTGATTGCATACACTGAGAAGCACGTTACAAGTGCACTTAGCCGTTCAAAGCAATAACCAGTAATGCAATCAGAGTAGGTTTCCTGTATATTCCTTCGATGTCTCACAGCCCCATTTTCAGCCTCATAATTATGATGTTACTTCCTGTGATTGCATTTCGAAATTCGACGTAAGCCATACAAGTATCACAGAAAATATAAGCTGTGGTTTAGCTTGTGGTTAAACCTGGAGTTAACCTAGAGCAATTCTGCATTGCTGCGCTTAGATTCGACTTCGAAGAAATGGCGTTTGCACCTAGTAGTTTATACTCTATGGTTTCAGCTTTATTTATGGCATAGGGAAATCCCTTCAGGTATGATCACCCCTTGCCTCTCGTCGTTGACCATTCTCGTAAGATTGTAGAACACGTCTAGTGGTACGACGACTTCTCTACGTCGAACTTCGGGGCACACCACCGTGACAACGTTCGAGCGAACATTCTCTCCCAGGAACTTGCTGTTGTCGTTCGCCTCTACCAACTACCGAGTTATCTGTCTTCTTCTTTCTCTTCTCCTTCTTCTTCTTTTTTTTTCGGACAGGCATGGACAGCACGGTGAAATGGCGAGACTGGGGCCATTGCACCTCTTGCTAAAAAAATAAAGAACTAAAATAAGTTGGGCTAGCGCTTTATATTAAATCGCGGTGATGGGGTGTTGAACCTCACATTCCCAACAAGACTAACAAATATCAACATGCACAACATCATCGATGGACTCTTAATGCCTTCTATTCAGTGAATGTAGTGAAAATGAACCTCCTATATGATTACCAAGTGATACAGATGGTAGTTTATCATCACAATGGTTCACGCTTACATATGCGCATGTGTGTGAGCTGCTCACCTGAGAAGAAATGACTTTGATGAACCCTTCTTTGACATGTATAAGATAGTCTAAGATATAATATAGAATTGTGTTTTCGTTAAACTTCGCCAAGCCTTCAAACCATTCATTTTGTCCCTTTGGCGCAGACATTTTGTTACTAAATATTTATTGAAACATTCGTTTTTATTTAACATTGAATACTCTATGTATGCACATAGGGTACATAATGATTAGGGAAACCAGTTCTAGAGATCTTTTATATATGAAAGTTGAGTCATTTTTATAATTTAACGGTGTGTTTACCATGCATATTTTTTTCTTGCCCCATCCTTGAGCTTTCCGACTAGAGTAGGCCACGTTAATTGCGAAAATTCAAAGTATGTCCTTTTTAAGTGTTTCTAGCATTGTGCGCTCTACAGCTCAAACCGCGACCATCGATTATATTTGCATGGGATGTTAAAGGATGGGCTGTTGAATCTTAAAACATTCCGCTGTCATTATCAGTAAAGAAAACAGCCTCCATTCAATCCTTTTCGACTTCATCAATGCTAACGAGTTTTTCGACGTGAACCCCCAAGACTCATTATATCCGGTCATGGGCAATATCAAATACCTGTAAGTGAGTATCTGGGTATCTAAACAATTTAGCACGAAATATGTCAAATAACCCTCGATCGAACGAGGCGTCAAACAAATATTTTAGTTTTGTAACGAATCCATGAAGCCAGCAATATACATTAGGCTGATTAATATACGGGTGTCAAAATTTTCTTTACGTGTCCAAACCTAAGGACATACTCGTCTGTTGAGCTGAAGGTGAAGCTCCCAACTTGCAATTTCGAAGTCAAGAGTGCTAAATATGTTAAAGTAAACAAATCGCTGGTGGCCGTCCCACACGTTATGGAAAATTAGCGATTTACAATCAACACAGTTTTGTCAGCTGTACCTGGAAAATTTAAAAGGATAAACAGCGAATTTAGCCTTTGTAGAAAATGCAATATGAATCATTCAAAGATTTACATGCAGTGACCGCTCAGCAGTAATAACTCTGGTCGTTCTCTTTATGAGATCACTGCATATACAATATATAAAATTTTATGGCGATGTCTTTGTTATATAATCACGACGTTCTACCATTTGCGTACGTTCTCTTATCAATGAGCTAAACATGTGAACTACGTAAGGTGACCCGAGTCCGGCATATCCATGCGGCGAAACCTGAATGCATGCACGCATGCGCTCCCATTGGCGCTTCGGCAAGGTATCTTTATTTTATTATTTTCAAATATCTACCACATTAATAGGGCGTTATCGTAGCGAGTTATTAACAAACTTGAAAGATGAATAAAAAGTGCTTATATTGGCATAACTACAGACAAAATACGAGGAATACAAGGAACTCTCATCTAACCCACCTACACCGCTAACTTTGAAGTTAGCTGCATAGCTTAATATCTGTCCTCATTGCCGGAGCGAGTCACGTAGGTGGTTCAATGCAAGCTCCATTTGCCATCGGCAGGCTTTCAGATATTGGTTAATCATAGGCGGAGTTTACATTCACGAAAAAAAAAATGTGTTGATTTGGCCTCCGATTCAAAACCTTTTTCGCCCGCGCAACCTGCATGTAGAAAGGAAGGCTACTTTAAGACTGCTTATCAACTGGGAATTCCGTAACCCCAACTATGCAGCCTTTGAAACCTTCACATATAGGCAGAGCAAATTTTGCGATATATTCCCCATACCGAACTGCCAGGCTTTAATATCGCTTTGTACGTCACTGCGCTTTCCCACTATTGCTTATATGCTCTTTAATTCTTTTTTTTTCTGTCATCTTCATTACAGCCACAATGTTTGTAGTGACATGTATCATTTACCTTGTCAACAGTAATTATGTAAGATAGCGATGCAACACAGTCGCCGGAAATCAAACTGCATTTGTCGTTCTCGTTCCGAACCCTTCGTATCATTATTTCGAATCGTTAACCACACTCCCACTAGTCTCTTATCTAAACGCGAATGCCCTTGGCGTTTTCTCTTTTATTCCCCAGCGTCTACTGACGCTCAGACCGTGAAGCTTCCAGCAGTGCGCCATCTCGTCTCATCCTTAGAAAAGCAAAGTGATAGCGACGACCCATTTAGGGCAGTCGAGTTGAATAGCACTTACTCAAAAGCGATGAAAATAAGGGAGCGTGAAGCGCTTACGAAGGTCTCGTTTCTACACGATGTTCGAAGGAAGCCCCGGAAACAATGGCTTAGAAGCGCACCACCTTTAACGGTACCGGTATCTTCCAATTTAAATATGTATTCCATAAGTCTAGCGCTTTGCTAGCGAAGTCAGGCAATCAGGAATTTGTCATTCCGAACTGGTAAGACGCTCAGACGCCTTCTTGGAAAAGGCAGCCTAGGTGCCCGGACTGAGTGTCAGGACAGTTCCTGTTTTCTTTCGCCGTGCTCTTTAACCCCAATTCTTCTTTACAGCCAAGGTCACCGTCACGCTGGGGTTGTTAGCTAGCCTCCTGCTGCGCCCGCGTTTGATGACACCATGTCGCGGGTGAGGGCTATGTCTCTGGCTTCATCCGATCGGAAAACGCAGCTCCTTCTCAACGTGCTTTTCACTCCTTTCCTCTCCCTCTGTCTCTCTGTGAACTGAACTGGATTCAATTACGCCGAGAAACGGTCTTTCTCTCACAAAGGTAGCGTAGTTTAGTGAGGAAGAGACAAATGTATAGCACGTCTGTGGGGAGGAGGGCCAACAAGAGAGGCTTGGAGGTTCTTGAAATTGCCGAATTAAGTCTCGTTGCGTGTACTTCGCCCGACTCCTTGAAGCCAGCGCGTCTCGGATGCGGAGGGGTGAGAAAGGTCTCGAAAAACCGTGGCTTATCGGGTCCCTCGCCGCTCATCGGATTAGCCGGCGGGGCAGAACGCGCCGCAAGCCGTCGCCGTGGAAGTTGTCGTGCCCGCGATGCTGGGGACGATGCGCTGGTGCGACAAAGTTTTCGTCGCCAGCGATCGTTTGAGAGACATCGACTCTTGGAAGGGGGGGGGGGGGGGGGGACGGTAACGCCGGGGGGGGGGGAATAAAGGGGGGGGAGTGGTGGGGGTGGGGGGGCATAAGAAGGAGACGGTCGCGAGAGCTGCATCTTCGTTGTCGACGCATCGAACGAGGAGTGAGGAGGCACCGGTGATCGCGCACCCTGATTTGAGCCGCTGTATAAAAGTGAAGGGGCAGGATCAGAGGCCATCCGCTCAAAGTACCGCTCGGTTGGGACAGCGGACCAGCCGCCACACACAGGATGCAGGCCCTCGTGAGTACACGGCCACGCCCTGCGAACGAATTTCTTTTGTTCCCGCCCGAGGCCCGCTCATTCCGCCTACGCACGACCCGAGTTTGGCGTCCGCAAGCCACTGGACGATTGCCGGCTCCAAAGGATTACGCTCTGCCGACGTCTTCCTTGAGACCAGCAGTTCGACCGGTTCATCTCAGATGTCCGCGTCCTCGACGTCAGAATAAGGGTGTTGCAATTCGGAAAGCTTGTAGAGGTCACTGTAAACTCGAGTTTATTAGGCTGTCCACGCATCATCTTAGTAGAGATTGCCTCTTTATTGCCCGATGGCCTAATGCTGGCCAAATAGGATAGCCTGCATAGGACACTCAAAGTACCAAGTAAATATAAATTGATATTCCTTCGGATACGGACGAGTAGCTCTCTAAACATAGTTTTGTGGAGCATGTTTCAAGCAGCTGGAAAACGTGCGCGGCTTCGCTTCACAAGCAGCGAAATCAATGGAATAGTGACAGTATACCAGAAATATTTTAGAGAAAGGTTTGACAAGAAATTCACAATGTTTGTCAAGGATTGAGCAACCCCCCAGAAATTAAAAACAGCCCTCGATGTATTCAAGTGAGTGTTGTAGCAGAGTTAAACTTCAGGGATATTAGCGATGTTGTATTAACGTAAGTATGGTGAATTTAGCTAAGTGTTAAACATATGAGAGAAAGCTTGTTGCACACCGTGATAATGACTCGGTTGGCTAGTAGAATACCTTGCGCTCCCTTGTATGCGGCGCTTATTTGCCAATGCCAGCGTGTCAAGTTTTAATGGCAATCAAGAGAACTTAATGATAATCGCATATATGTTTATAGCGGTGTTGTCTACGGACAAGGACGATGAACTGAACCCGGCTGTGGACACCGCTGGGGTGGCGCACAGGTTACGGCGCTCGACTACGGCTACATCGAATCCCGGCCTCAGCGCGCCGCTTTTCGATGGAGGCGAAAAGCAAGTCGCCGAGGACAAGACTCGATCCTGCATCCTTGGGAACAGTAGTCGAGTGCCGTAGCTAGTGCGCCACCCCGGCGGGGTCCAAAGCCGGGTTCTGTGGACCACGCCATGGTGGCGCACTGGTTAGGGCGCTCGACTACTGTTCCCGAGGATACGGGATCGAATCCCAGATTCGGCGGCCGCTTTTCGATGCAAGCGAAAAGCAAGGCGCCCGTGTGCTGTGCGATGTAAGTGTGCGTTAAAGAACCCCAGGCGGTCGAAATTTCCTGAGGCCTCTCTTATGCCGGCTCTCATAGACTGAGTCGCTTTGGGACGTTAAACCCCCTGAACGAAACCAAACCCGGCTGTTCGATGGTATTGAAAACAGCTGTAAAATATAATGCGCTGTGCTTCACAAACAGCAAAAGCTGACGAAGGTAGACAGTTCGTGCGATTTTCATAGCGCCGTGGTTGGTGATCGTGCCATTGAATAGTGAAAATGTATCTGCAAATGGTTTGCGCTGTTCCTTGCTATCTGCTACCGAGAACAACAACAGCGTATAACATGTGCAGCATTCGGCTTTGCAGTCATCTCAATTGCATATATAAAAATTGATATGGTCTTTCCGATATCGAATTGATAAGGTTCACTAAAATGTTCAAATTCAAAAACCTTGCGTTGTCAAAATAATCTACGTTAATTTGGTGCTTACTGCACTACGATATGATAAAGGGAGGTGATGATTGAGCTCTAATTGTTGTCTGTAATGCTGATGCCTGTGTGAGGCCACGAAACACGTTCTCTGTCGTCATTTTTTCATTACCCCTGAATACACCGCGCATCAAAAATCTTTTACCGCTCATGGCATTCGCTATAACTACGTTTCTTGTCTTAAAGTGATGCTTGCCTACTGCCAGCACAGTCGGAAGAACGGATAATGAACATTCATACTCTCAAAAAACTATCTAGAGCATGATTCGCCGCCTAGAACTACACCTATGAAAAATGCGAATGCAATACTTTTTGATTTTAAAATCATTCTGTTGGTCTCCTTTTTTTAATAACCGTAACCTAGCTCAATTTCGTGCGTTACCCATCAAGGTTATGTTGTAATTTAGCATATTTGCCGCTTCTTACTTTTTGGAGAGCTGTAGATCGGCTGGAGCGTTGATGATTATGACAATACTTTACTGAGTCGAAAATGAAAAGTGCGTAAACGACACAATGCAGGAGCCCCTTATTGCGGGACACTGCTGGAAAGCGTAGCACGAGCCTAAAGAAAGTTAAAGAATACAACTTGGCAAGAAATACCGGCGCATATAGAGCTATAACATATTCCAGCCAATTTAAAAACAACTGAATATAACTAAAATGTCAAATAGAAAACCTGATAAACGTCAGAACACGTTTTTTTTTTTTTTACTTAGCTTTGCATTGTTGCTTTTTTGTGCATATAGGGTTCATTCTTATTTCTGCTAAAGGTTTAAGCCACACATCACTGTTCGGTTCGGTTTAAGGGAATAACGTCTCAAAGCGACTGATGTTATGAGACACGCCGCATTGGAGGGCTTCGGAAATTTCCACCACCTGGGGTTCTTTATTGTGCAGTGACATCGCACAGCATACGGGCGCCTTGCTGTTTCGCTTCCATCGAAAATCGGCTGCTGGGATCAGAATTTATCCCTCATCCTTGGGCACAGAAGAAGGCGAGCGCCCTAACCACTGCACCTCCAAGGCGGGGCTCACGCCTTTGTTTTTGATATAGTCGTGTCAGGGGAGCATATATGTTCTTCGTTGGCAGCTTTGCTGAATTTCGACGCATTTCTCGGCACAAAACGTCAGTATCACAACTACGTGCAGTCAACAACTGCTGCTATAAATGTGAATCTCCGCACTACTTTACCATACTCCGCAAATTCATGATATGCAGTCTGCACAAACAGTTGGCTTTTTGATTTGTAACATGCCTAATAAGGAGGCTTTGTCGGACGACTATATCAAGCGAAATACTTTGGACAAAATAGCGTACACTCACTGCGGCCAGGGCTTTTTTGCAAGCGTAATGATAATGAGGTCACGCTCCTCTGCTGGGGCTTGTAATCTGTCCTAGAAGCTGCCGATGGCGCTCACACAAACGCTTTTCGTCGACCAAGTGAGTTGTATGTGCTGAACACTAAAATGTCCCCAATAATGTTGAGTGTTGAGCGCCCTTTGGCACAAATAAAATGCTGCGCAAGCTTGAATTCTTTATTCCAATTTCTACATTTGATTGGTATTATTGACTAAAAGCGTCTTAGTGGTTTTTCACAAGCTTATCGTAGACTGATAATTATATGAAACTCTTAAGATCATCATTTAAGGCTATGGAAACCGAGTGGGCTACTAGCCCACGTATAAAGACAAGCATTAAACAAGCCGTACGAACGGTCCTGCGTGGCCTAGGGATAACGTTAATGAAAGATGAAGGGCAGGTTGATTATGTATCACCCTCCCATGTAAAATGCGAGGCCTGGGTTGGTGGCTCCTGCTGAAAGTTACGTCAACCAACCTTACATCCAGTCAATGCGCGGCCGTGTCAGCTAGCAGGTACGTCCTGACTTTTCGCTCACAACGTCAACGCCGATGCCGGAGATTTCGTGAACGGGGCCTTTAACGCTATCGCGTTAAAGTGAGCATTAGGCGGAAATATGGGCGTCATGAAAATAACTTGAGAACTAATCGGTGAGAAAATATTCAGCATTACTGCACATGACATGCACTGGCTTCTAGCATGTCAAAACGGAATGCCAATCTAACGCTTACTGGGCCGAAGCGGAACGCTACGTTTAACGCGATAGCAGTAAAGACCCCGTTGACCCCAAATCCGGAAACGGCGGCCGTCCTCCGGTGTTGAGTTGTATTGCTGTTGTGGCTGTAGGAACAAGGAAAAGAAATTGCACGGGCCATCTATTAGCTCTGTAGCCGAGCCACTTCCGCTGCCTCGTGCTGACAGAAGAGAGAAAGCAAAGAAAGAAAAAGAAGAGGGACAGAAAAACCCGCGCCGCAACAGCCGTCGTCCACACTGCTGTTGATGATAGTGGTATGAATAGGAATAATAATAAATAATTGGAATGTCTGAAGTTTGCGGCAGGTATCTATAAAAACAGGTAGTAGCGACACTGTTAATCCACCCACAAGAACCTATTTTCTGATGCCTGTATGTTTATGTTTATCTCAGCCATGGCCCACTTTTGTTACATTTGAACAGGTAAACACAAGTACCTATTCTTCGCAGCTTTGAGGCGGTCATCCCAATGATAATCTGACTCCCTCACCAGACAGCACATACAGATCCTTACATCGCGTTTTGTAGCGCATCATTTCACTTCCATTTCATTTGTTCCTTGTTCCTTTTCCCCGATTTGTTCCTTTGTGCCTTGTTGCCGTTGTCCTTACTTGTGATCACGTCGGCTTTGGGAGCCACTGTCGTGCCTCATGGGTTAACCGAAGCCGGTTGCGGCAAGTGACTAAGCACAAGAACGCGTCTGATACACCTGAAAGCTTTATGGCCGACTTCAGTGTTATGGAAAACAAATGGGCCGATGATTACAAAACTTGCGAGGGACTTTAGGAACTAAAGTAGTGAAAGGCGAAAGCCTGAGTGCCGCATCCTGCTACGCCACTGGCACTAATTAGTAATTATTCAATCAAACATTCAGTCCTAAATAATTAATCAGGAATTACGTAGATAGCAATAATTTGCTG
>JAJIZL010019777.1:444841-487625 GCA_023969395.1 Amblyomma maculatum | reverse complement strand
GGCTTCGGTCACACTTTGGCGGCTCCAGCCTTCGCAGGTGCTCCGGCTCCAGTGCACGTTAAGCACATTGTTTCAGCACCAGCACCCGCTCCGGCCTTTGTTCAACCCGCACCAACATTCGCCGTGCAACGCGTTTCCGTAGCAGCACCAGTGGCTGCTCCGGCATTTGTCCATCATGGTGCTCCCGCTATTGTCCAACATGCCGCGCCAGCTGTCGCCTACCGCACCGCCGCGCTCACTGCACCACTGGCCACTTTCGGGGCTGGTATCGGATTCGGTCACACATTGGCTGCCGCACCAGCTCTTCTTCATCACGCTCCCGCAGCTGTTCCTCACGTGAAGCACATTGTCTCGGCACCAGCGGTGTCGACAGCACCTGCCGTATTCGCCGCTCCAGCTGTCGCCCCTGCTCCAGCATTCACAGTTGCCCAGGCTCCTGCTGTAGTCCAGGCTGCGCCCGCCGTGCCGCATATCAAACACTTTGTGTCTGCTCCAGCCATCTCATCAGCTCCAGTTTTCGCTGCGGTCTCGCATGCACCTGCTCCAGCTCTAGTCCAAACCGCACCAGCGCCCAGTCTAGTCGCCTACCGCACCGCGGCCCTTGGTGCTCCCCTGGCCACCTTCGGAGCTGGCCTCGGTTTCGGCCATACGTTCAGCGCCCCGGCTGTACCGCACATCAAGCACATTGTTTCTGCTCCGGCTGTCGCGGCACCAGCGCCAGCAGTCGTTCAGCACGCTCCCGTCTTCCAGCAATTCCAGGCTCCAAGCGTAGTCGCGTATCGCCAGGCTGCTGTTGCAGCTCCTCTGGCTACATTCGGAGCTGGCCTCGGCTTCGGCCACACCTTGGCTGCACCGGCCGCGCCAGCTATCGTGCACCACGCTGCGCCGGCTGTTCACCACGTGAAGCACATTGTTCCTGCACCAACATTCGCTGCACCAGCTGCACCTGCTGTTACTGTGGCCCACGCTCCAGCACAGGCTGTTGTCCACCACCTTCCCGCACCAGCTGTTGCAGCCGCTCCAGCTGTGGTCGCTTACAGGCAAGCCGCTCTGAGCGCCCCGCTGGCTACTTTCGGTGCCGGACTGGGCTTCGGGCACACTTTCGCTGGACCGGCCCTTCTACAGGCACCATCCGCCGTTCCTCATATCAAGACCATTGTACATCACGCGCCAGCCCCTGTCGTTCAACAAGCCGTTGTCCAGCAGGCGCCTGCCGTAGTCCATCACGCTGCTCCGGCTGGGGCTGTCTTTCACGCCGCTCCCGCTGCTGCCGTAGTCCATCACGCGGCTCCAGATTTTGCGGACCCGCTGGCGCTCGATCTCAGTTACAAGAAGCTCTTCGCTTCAGGACTCGGCCTGGGGCAGACTATCGCTTACGGCAATGGCCTCGACGAGGAACCCGGCTGGGAGGTGAAATACATCGAGCTTCTTCGCCGCAGGAAGAAGTGAGCAAGGCAATCAGCGCTTGCTTTGAGAGTAATATATTATTGTGCGAGTATGTTGTTGAGAAGAAAATAAAGTTGTATAGGTTGACAATAAATTTTGGTTCTCCGAACCAGAAATAGCGGTCTCCTTTCTTTGTGCCGTCAAGCATCAACGCTTAAATAATTAAGCCTAGCTTGCATCTTACATGGTCACGATCTCCAAATAGTGGACTGCATACTGCCGCCGGACCCACTATGGTATAAAAATAAAGTAATTTCCGCCTAATGGCTACATAATCAATGTGCTCTGAAGGCAAACAATGCTAGTTTATAGGTTGTTGAAGTCAGAAGCATCCTTGTTTGAAATGACAAGGTTAATTCATCCTTATGCCTTTTGTGTTAGTCGATTCGGCGTCGTATGCATTAGTTGTTATTGGAGCAGAAATATCAGCTCTCTTGGGCTGGTCTGACCGATATTTTCTTATTACGTATGCCAGCGTGGAAGCACGTCACCGGCTAGTGTAACCTGCACTGCGCACAATTGCACTTAGTGACGAATAGGTAATGAAATTACTGCTATATGTACGCAATTAAATCTGCGACTTTCAATATAGATTGGCGAGACCGTCATAAATTTAATATACGTGTAACATTATTGGTCGATTAATATTCTATTCGGAAATATTTTATGCTTTAGCTAAATTGTTCCGCCGGCTATTGTTTTACCGACATTTACATAGAAGCATGCGAACAGCTGTATCTGATAAGGCGCTACAAAACAGGAAGCAAATTTCTAATAATCAATAGGAAGTGCCTGCAGGCAGGGCCTACGGCAGAGGATAGGTAGAATATAGATTAATTCTGTGTTGAGTTTCTTTATAGCCCCCTCTCTGAATTCAGTTTAAACTGCTCATTATGAAGAAACGCAACTCGATCAAACGTCTCTCTTTTTGAGCAACAATTCAAGATAGAAAACTTCAGGCCATGAACAAGCCCATGAAATATATCTGTCATAAGTTGCTTCTTGTTTTGCCTCTCTTTTTGCTGGCAGCTTAAGCACGTCCGCACAAACACAGCTACAGAAACACGCTATCTTTCCAAGCATAGAAGGAATAAATTCTCAAAGCCCCGAAATAAACAAAAGGCTACACTCGCCGTGTCAAGTCCCGAGCTCACCACTTCACTAAATACGCCCTTCTTTCACGGCATATTTGTGAAAACGACTGACTGCAAAGCCTTATCCTTACTCTCTTAACGAAAGTCCTATTGCTGATAGATTAAGACATCAAATAAACCAGAGGCTCCACATACCTCATCACGTTCGCGTGGTCACAAAAGCTTCTTCTTTTTAATAACCCTTGTTCGCTTTATCCTTTCCGCCATGTATGCGTGGTGCTTATGCACTCAGTAGGTCATTCTAACACCTCTGCGTCTACATAATGCGTACTTCTACTTATACGGCCCGGTGCTCAAATATATCTTAAAATGAAGCTGCGTGTAACATATAAAGTACAATGCCTAAACGCCATAAATAAAGCCACAGAAATATTCAACAATAGATGGGTACTTTGATATAACGTTATAGCCTCGGCAACCGTGGTATCTGTACGATTGCATTTGGAGAGATGAGCATTGGTGAGTGTTTTATTTCGGGAGCATTCTAGACGACTAGACAAATGCATGTAGAATAATTCGTCAAGCCAAGGAGAGTCATTTCACATTCGCCCTATATTGTATGCAATATAAGTCCCCTCCTGTAGTGCGAAGAGATTCTTTACCCGCTTGCAGAGACTTTCTCTAGACAGTTCTCGGTGATTTTGGTATATTCAAAAGTATTTCATTCGGTTTCTTATTGTTCTACAGCTTGCTCATCAGCAAAAAGAAATTTGCTAACAATTACAAATTTTTAGGTGAAATGCGAACAAGGTGTGCTTGGAAGAGCACGTCGTGTGCAACTCCTGTTCTTGCAGCATGGTTAATATAGTCATGCTACCTTTACGAAAAGACTGGGAAAACCGCCTTTGGAAACCTACGGCCGCATTATAGAATTTCTGGACCGCTTAAGGCAGCGCGTTAGGCTGCGGTCATTTCGCGAGGGAACGCTTGGAGTTTGGCATTTGTTTATACGACAGATTGAATCGCACTTTCTCTGCATGCATGTTGAGGGCAGTAATATTTTCAGTACTCTTATTTTGAAAAGAGTAGAAAGAGCACTGTGAATTGTTTTAGTGTAAGCATCACTCGGAAACCAACTGGGTATTATAGCGAAATTTCTTTTTTTACAAAATACTGCACTGATTACTTTTCGCATTACAGTGTTTCGGTTCAGTAAGAAAGAAAAAACACGCAGATTTATTGAGAGCATGCTATAAGGATGCGGCACTGTAGAAACCTAAGAAATAAGGTTCTGTAGAGAGTGGAAAAGATGCCCTTATTACGCGCTCTTGAAACGTTTTTGCTGCAGCTGCATACTGACATGGTTTAAACAAAAATCTGTATTTATACCTTAGACGACTCACTTGTTTTTGAGCAAAAAACATTGCAAATGCTTTCACTGACTGTTAAGAGAACGTCTCTCGTTTGGATATTCTGTACACCAGTCCCAAAAGAACTCCCCACAACGCTGTATGGAATCAAATATAAATTATGTTCAATGTGATCAGGGGATGCCGTTTGATACCTTTGTGGTCCAAGGTGTACACATTTGGTGGAAGACGAGAAAGACTATTGTTGCATGCAGTTTTAATTGGCGTAGGGCGAGTGATAATTGCATTGCAAGCGTTTCGTATATTAGATAAGAAGGTCGAACCAAAAGCGAACATCCAGATGGGGTGAGCATCTTTGACGGCCTGACACGCCTAAGATAATTTAATATGATAGTTATCCTTTGTACATTGTTGTCATTTGATTGTTATCCTTTGAACATAATTGTGCATATGGCCGTGCGTGGTATTGCCTAAACAGGAAGTAAACAAACAGCAAAGCAGTGGAGAACAAGGGGTTCAGAGCGGTGACATGGAAAATTAATCTGTTTACGCCGTAAAGGAATCGAAACACTTTCTCGAGTGATAACCCTTTGCCTTTATTACAAGGTGAAGGTTATCGAGACTTCGGACAGCCAAGCATTGGCAAGATATCAGATGAGGGCTTTTAGTTTTCGCGCACTAAAGCCAGCACCACGTGCAAAGACATATTTGAATTGCAGGCCCATGGCCACCACAATTCCTACCACTTTGTGGACGGCCACCGCAAAAAAAGAAAAAAACATTACGCTTTTCAATACAGTTATTACTTATCAACACACAGAATATGGATGCAAATTTATAACACGCATTTCTATTCCCCCGTGGTCCTACCCTTCGTAGCATATTGTTGCTCTCTCTTCATTACACTATTTATAGCATCATCTTTAACATTTATATAACCAATGACTCCAAAGTCAACGTTGAAAACCATTGACGTTTATTTTTTAGTATTTGCTCCTACCACGCTTTCATTTCCTTCGTACTAAAAGGAAACAAAGTATTCGCATTGATCAGAAATGTCCTTAAATTGAGACTGCATTTTCATTTTACGTAACAGCACTGTCTAGGGAGTTTCCCGTAAGTGCCTTCACATCTGATTCATTTTGGCTCGCCTTCATGCGTCTCAAATTTTAACGACAATGTTTTAACGACAAGAAAACAGTCACTGGTGATTGTCACTGATAAAGAACATTATTTGAACCATGAAACCAATCTACAAACGAATAAAGATGTGGAATCAACAGAGGGCGGCTATGATCGCCTTGTCTTCCAATGAAACCTTCACTTTCAAAGTGATGAGGACGACTGTTACAAACAACTGCTAACACGGCGTAGTATGCGCCAGGAGCCAAGGAAGAAGAAGAACATGGCGTAGAAGAAGCTGGGTAGAAATGGTGCTTAGCACAAGATTATCATATGTGTTCTTGCTTCTGTGCATGCGCAAACATGCCAATGTGTGGTTCGTCGACGGGGACCTCAGCGGCGGCAATGGATCGTAGAAGGACAGCCGCACCTTCGGCATGAAGATGATCTACGGGGTGAACTACTGCCTCGTGTGCACACAGAAGGTGGTATGCGGGCCCACCTTTCAACCAGGCCACTGTGAAGCAGGCGGGTGCATGGTAGTTTGTCATTTTGAGTAGTATATAAATTAGGTGGCTAAAGAGATGCCCACTGTCTTCAACGCCGTGTTCGTCCTCCTCTTGCTGCCATCGGCTCTTCTCGCCACCGGACAGTCCAAGCCGCACATCGTCGTGATCATGGTTGAAGACTTGGTGAGTGCACCTCCAAGCATGCTTGGTTATTCATTTGCACCCGTTTTTGCTATTTCTTTGGTCACTTCACCCCTCGCGCCTCGCTAAAGGAATCCTTAGAAAGCGGTTAAGTATACAAGACTTCTTGCTTAAAACTAATATTTATGATCCCGTTCCTTGGTGTTATCTGTAATGAATTGTATTCTGTTGCTGTGTTTTAGTAGTGTCTGCTTGCATCATGTGGTCGAAAGGTTGTTAGTGCTTCTGGGGATAGACGTATCGAACTACAAAATTACTCGTAAACAGTGGGGCGCCCTATCAGGGGTCGTTCTGAGATGCATATGGCCTCCTATGAACGCGACCTGCTCGCGTTGATGGGGATTATAAGAGTTTATATCATGCTAAGACAACCAGATAAACTTTCTCTGTTTCATTTCGATCTATGATCCCTATTACTTCGAACATTATTATAAGAATAAACTATATTATAAAAATAGTCACTTCATTTTCATTATGTTTTGCCATGTTTCGTGCATACTGTTACATTATTGTGGACCTTTAATTTACTGTGCTGGTTTTTACCTTCCTGTTTCATTTGTATATATATGTTCTTTCTGTGCTTCATATTTTTCATGTTATATATGTATATTGTTCACAATATATATCTTCCCCTAATGTCACACGTCTTGTTGCTCTGCCATTACTAGGCCTCGGGCATCCCTCAAGCTATCGTTGTAGCTTTTCGCCCGAGGTCCATTTCCTGTATATTACTGGAAATAGTTTTTTTTTTCAATTTTTTTTCAACATACATTTTGATGCAACGCACACAACAGAGAGCAAAACAGCGCAAACTTCACAATGGACAGAGAAGGGCAGACGAGACACAGGCGCTGCTGTGTCCATTGTGAAGTTTGCGCTGTTTTGCTCTGTGATGAACCAACTAGCTCGAGATGTTTTCTTCAGGCACACAACAGCGCAAGCCTATGCGTTTATAATGTGTCGCTTCTGTTGAGTGGCGCAAGCGTACTGGTATAACAGAGGTTGGGGGATTGAGGGGAAGCCTTATTGCGTAATCTAAGCGAACGTTTCAGTAAGGGGATTTGTCCTCGTTCGGGCCACGCGGTCATCGCTGGCAGGGTTTGCATACGCATTTGCTTCCTAAGAAGAAGAGTGAAGGAGGAAGGAAAGGGAGAGGAGGGTAGGAGGGTAAGGAATGAAATATTTCCTTGGGTATGAATTTTATGAACTCAAAACCGCTTGTCCCATGACCGGAAAAATAAAATTAAAAAGGCGGCATCAGCAAGGAAAAGTACAATGCGAGATACATGACGGCTCAGATTCACAAACAGCTTTGATGTTGGTACTAGGTGTTTCTTGGAAGCGGACAACAGGAATTTCAGCGGGACCTGATAAGCAGTGCAATATTGTCTAGAGCTTTCGGGAAGTGGTTAAATACCAGCATATGTTAAGAATATTAGACTAAAAAAGGTAGGGTAGGAGGTAAGTACATTTGAGAAAAAAAAAGACATTAAATCAGTGTAGCCACACCTTCCCAGCCAGACATTATCAGAGAGAAATGACTCCAGCGGGGCAAACTTAAGAAATGAAAATTTGAAAATATATTTGGAAAATCATGCTATAAACGCAGGGATGAACAATGGGAATAAATTGTACAATTTATGGTCCAATAATGGCGCAATTCTCCTTTGGAGGTGTTTAATACAGCTGGTTGCAGTGTTTTAAACGTATCTATTAGATATGGCTTCATGTACATTTGTGTCTTGAAGATTTAAAGCCTGTGTGGAGAATAAACAATTCGATTTTATCAAATATTTAGCCATTTTTACTGAAATGGCGCGACACTATTGCTAGGAGGTTCTTGCGCGCGTCTGCTCGATGGCTGATTAAAACTATGCGCATTGATTGTCCTTTCTTTCTGGTGTAATGTCTCTTGTAGAATTGTCATTCATACAATATTTTCAGAATATAGTTGAGGATTCGACGGAAACCCGTCCGGTGAGGGAAAATCAGCATATTGAAGAAAACAGCACTCGCCGATGTCACAGAGGAAAAAGAAAAACAAAACATAAATACATTGACGTTTCGGCACCGCTTGTTCATAATGGAAATGAAACGAGATGGGCCGTTGCTCGTAATGATTCCTTGAGTAGGTGGGTAGATAACAGTTTTTCCCTTTCAAGTATCCGTGCGGAATCCCAGTCAATCAGGTGGCCCGTGTTTTGATTGTGCTCTGCTAGAGCGTTAGAAGTCACTTTTTTGTTCTTTACGTCACGTTGGTGTTCCTTCAATCGTCTTCTGAAGTCGCCAGTTCTTCTTTTCTTTCTTTCTTTTTGTTCAGTGACTTCGGCGAGTGCTGTTTTCTTCAATATGCCAATATTTTCAGAATATGCAATTAAAGCCAGAATTGATATGAAACCAATCGCTTAAGGTGCTTTTGACCGTGGTGTCTTTTGTAAATAATTTGCACGTCTTACATCTCTGTAGACAACAGGGATTTTTTTTTTTGTCGCTTGCTGTCAAGTTTGAAATGTATTAAATGTCCCAAGGTTTGTGTTGTGTTTGTGTGTTACGCTTGGTGACTCCGGAAATATTTTCTTCAGGGGTCATTACATGTAAGCATGGGGCAGCAGTTTCCTAAAATTTTGTTGATTTTCAATGCCTTGGCAGTATTACGTTGTAAAAGCAGGCTGTATTTTTTTTTCCTGTTAGTCGTTGGTTTTGGCAAGCGTAGTAAGTGTCATGAAGTTTTTTATGTAGCTCAAAGTGGAGCGTTTGCAATCAGACTATTCTCGCACCCATGTGCAATTGTGAGACATCTCATCAAGAATATTGGAGTTCGCTTGATGAGTGATCTTTCAAAAAAGAAAATAACAAATAAAAACAGCAATGGAAAGATAATCTACAAGCCAACTCTCTCCATTGACCAGTCCGTGATATGCGAAATTTGTTTCATCTCCGCTGATAGCATTTAGCGAAAAGTATTTAACCTCATATTTGAAAAGGCTCCGCTTGCTGTAACGTCATCTTTTTGCTTACGCATTTGCACCTCATCTACTTTACGACAACGCGACTGCCTCAGAGCGCACCTGTAGTCCACAGCAGACCAGAGAAACTATCTGGGCTGCGTTCTGCCGATTTAATATACCATGCGAAAATCAACAACAGAGAATGAATCAAAATGTACTGGCTGAGAGAATTGTGGACGAATTCGAAACGTCTTAAGAAATGCATTTTTTTTAACATTCGTCGTAATTAAGTGCTCTGACACTAAATTAACTCGTTCAAAATACTTTTTCTTCCCTGTCTGTTCTTATTGCAGCGGCTTTATACAGTGGCATCATGAACCTAATGATTATCTTTCCAAATCTATTTTTACGATGATAAGAATATTTTTCCGCGAACCAAAACAGGCGTTCTAGAAGCCACACTTGGCACTTATTGCCGCAAATTTACTTCGACAGCTTCAATTTTATTTCAGTTTCCTTCAGTTGCTTCTTCAGTTACGTGCCGGAATGTCCAGCTTCCCCACTATTTTGAAAAATAGAAACTGCGAATTTAAATTCTATCGAAAGGTACAAATTCCACCCTTCCCACTTCCTCACTTCCCCACTTCCCTTTCAAGTTAGAGAAATGGAACCTGTGATCATGCTGCCATATTTGATCTACTTCAAATGTAAAATTTAATTTCAGGCTGTTACAGTGCTCTCTACTCTACGCTGTTTGCTCTGATACCCCCCATTCTCTGTTTTGCACAGGGTTGGGCGGATGTCGGTTTTCACGGCTCCAGCCAGGTTCGTGTCCCCAACATCGATGCCCTGGCGGCCGATGGCGTCATCCTGCACAAGTACTACACATTATCTTCCGGCGTGGGTTCCAAGATTGGATTCCTGACGGGAGTATATCCTTTCCGAGCAGGTGCGAATGACGAGCGCACGTTTAGGAGGTGGAGACACTGGTCAATTCTACATCTGGCGTCCACGCAGGGCTCACCTGTGCGCGTTATTAATATCGATGCAAGGCACCTACAGCTTTAAATTCGAACCGCGAGCTCGCTGTACAGAGATGTGTTGCCCGTAGCATGCGTAATCATATTCCCAAACTCACTGTCTTTGATAATTCTAATGCAATTTCTTTGGAATGACGTGATTTAAATCCAAGCATCCCTGTCCTAGCATTAGTATACGTTACTTATATTCGATTGGTAAAATCAAAGAATGTGGACAGGAAGGCCGGCTCTTTTTAAATTATCCTAGGCATAGGTTTTGTTTAGTTTTCTTCGCTGATCTTTAAATGCGTCCCATATGTGATCTCCCTGGATTATGAGTGTAAGGAAATTTGGAACAGCGCTTCGTTTCTGAGCGGAATACGAAATGCGTGCAATGGGCCACTACCTATTGAATGGTTCTTCGCAGCAGTTTCAGTATTAGGACAAACGTTCCAATGACATTTTTCTTTTTTTTTTTTGTGAACTAAATGCCCCCGCAAAAGCAACACTAGACATATCTACACTGTTCTGCTAGTTCGTCACCGACTTGAAATCAGATCTCAGAAAGATGTTTCATGATTACGTTCTTGATTTCTACTCTTAAGCCAAACCTACGCTCAGGGTAAGCCATCTTATCTGGAAGGGCTGTGTCATAGTCCCCACCTCGCAATGGCCTCGCAAAAAGGGAAGTTCCAAGGAATAAAAATAGGAGGTGGAAAGTAGACATTGTGCTCATAATACACTGTTATAACGTACAATATAGGCATAATTATTTATTAAACTACGAACTAAATAGTTACAGTCACGCTTTAGTCTTACGTATGCCAACGTTACTGAACTGAAGGCGACCAACTCTTACATGACCTCTCCCGTCGCAGGTATAACGAAGACAATACGTCCTTCGCAGCCGACTGCTCTTCCTGCACTCTTCCGGACCCTTCCTGACTTCCTTAAGAATTTGGGATACGAAACACATTTCGTCGGTGTTGTAAGTCCTTGCGCAAGTGCGCGTAGCTTTATGCGAACCCAATGAAGATAATTTCGATCAATTGCGGGTTAGTGATCGATTGCAAGAAGTGTGAAAAGTATTTACTTGTTATTATAGACAATACCTATAACCGGCGCTTGTTCTGGCTCTTGATAAAGGATGTCCCCATAACAAGCTTTATTTTGTCGATGCCACCATCTTATCCCACATGGAAAGACTCAGAATGAATAAAAAGGCAGGACTTACTGACGTCACCGTGACCACTAATCTGCCATTTATAGGGCAGCTTGCGACCGGTGGTACCAGTACTGGGGTGTCCTATTTTGCACTAGACTCTGCAGCTTTCCTTTCTTACTCTACAGGAGGTTTTACTGGAGACAGTGGGGGAACAGGGTAGAAGCCCGTTTTAGTTTTTTTTTTATTTTTAGTTTTTTTTTTGTCTACGACATTGTCGCAAATAAGCTCCTTGACATGATGTGGGTCTACTGTGGCCTTCAGTAGTCCTTGTATGCTCTGCGAGATTTCATGCTGTCAAAAAACTATTTTCATCATTTAAATTTGTTAGCACCACTGACATTGATTTTCAGTGAGAGGTGTGAGTTTAAAATCTCAAGACAGTGGAAAATATTCCTTATGTCTACTGGATACTATTTGACACAGATATTGCTTCCAGCTGTTAACTCATTTTATTAACATGCTTTCATGGCACCCTTCAACCAAGCAAGCGTGCAAACTAAACTCTTTTCAAGAGGCAGTTATTAGTCTTGATGTGTAGGCAGACTCTAGCTATGTAGATTCCAATTTCACATATCTTACGACGTGCGAAGAGGCACAATTAAATGGTTCAAAAACATACAGAAGTTTTAATTTCAAGTACTTTTACCACGCATGCAGCCCATTTTCATCATCCACATCTCGCCATGTTCTTCTATTTGATAATCCTGCCGATTACTCATGTACACTGAGAGCAAAGAATACCGTCGCTCCGTTAAAAAATACTTAAGGGATAACAGTTGTATTAACGGTGTCATATCCTATTTAACTCTACGTGTGGGCTCTGAAAACTCAGCCTAAACGAGACTAACAAACTTGCCGAAATCAGCGCCTATGCTTTATGCGATATCATTTAGCTTTCGCTTCATTTGATGGTAATGGTGACGTCGAACGTGGCGAAAAGAATTGGAGGCGGTGTCGCAAGCGGCCAGTAACATACACGGCCGGTTTGTGCAGGTATGTCAAATTTTGTAATTGGCCGGTACAGCCGCCCAGCGTGGCATGAATGTGGGGGGGCCTGTTATGCAAGTAGTTGACATAGCTTGCATGCTTTGTCACGAAAAAGCTAACTTGTCCACCATGATATACGTCACTGGGAGCAGCGAGAAATGGCGGGAGACTGCATAAAACCAAAGTGAAAAACCCAAGGTGATTACAATTTCCGGCCCCTGACGAGCTTACATTCGAAGGCGTGATGAAAAATTTTGAATTGAATGAGAAACGCTACACTGATCGCCGATGACCGCTGCCTTTATCGCCAAAATATACCCAACCAGTACCACAAACTGCAAGTGGTCTAACTTGATTTTATTCTTCCCTTTAAAAAAAACGCAATACCAGTGGAACTTGGGGTTCTATAAAGAAGAGTTCATCCCCGAGAACCGCGGATTCGACACGGCCTTCGCCAAATGGAGCGGCCCGGGTGACTACTGGACCCATGTGTCGATTGACGTGAGACACTGCTTCTATTGTTCCTAACGGTTTCTATATTTGCCCCTTCCTCTACTATAAGGAGTATATCGAATCACGTATGATGACTTACGAGTAGCGTGTAAACAAAAGAACTTCGTCTAAAGTCTAGACATGGCGTCAAAATCTAAATGTTTGATTGATTATTCGTCACATTGCGGACTCGGATTTTATCTTTCGCTTAATTCTAGCTATCCCTACTGAAAATATTGTATGAGGCAATTAACCTCACATTTTCTCCCACAATCTCACTCAATTCGCATAAGAAATCATATACAAATTGCATATAATTGCTCATAGCTTCTTGTATATTATCATAAATTATGCGAAATATTTTATGATAATGATGTCCACTGTATGAGAGTCTACGACTTGGTGAGATTTTGTGATGTTATTGCCCGGTAGAACTTTTAGTTTTTCAGTAGGGATGCCTTTGACTTCCGAATTTTTCTGAAGTAAATTTGGAGGTGATTGGCTGCATGTTTAATCTAAAATAATCCTGGGTTGATATTTGCTGATCAATCCTTATTAATACATTTAAACGCATGAGTTTCGTCATTTCACCCTAAAATGCTCAAGCTATGTGAACCGCGTCTCCCATATACTAAAACAACCTTGTGGCGCCTTCAGTATTCTGAACCATAAGAACAGAGAAAAAAAGGTTAATGGGCAGAACAAATAAATTAACGTTGTCGATAATTTGATGATTTCAGTACAAGACATCTTAGCACTTTAGACAAAAATTGCTAAGTGCTGAAGTCATCATTTGCGTGCCCTGCACCTGAAATGTGCGCTTTACTACGAATGGCAAGCTTGACAAAAAATATAACTCAGCACTACGCTCAGCGTGACTGATGACGCCGTCTTTATGCGATTTTGTGCGGTTAAGAACTAGTAACGGGAAAAGCAAGATAAGATGAATCATAAGTAGCCACAGATTGAGAGCAGAGTTAGTGCATAGAACTAGCTGCGTACCTGTATTGTATGTAATCATCGTTAGATCATGAATGATTAAAATTGTGGCCATGATTGCCGTGGGCCGCCATGCGGAAGCCGAACCCGGTATTTACCACTAGTCATTTTATTTTGGTCATTACACAGAGCTGTTTACACATTAGAACGTAGCTAGAGTGCCTCGTATCACCACATACCAGTAGTAGCTTTTGATTGATGGCACTAAGTGCCACCTGAAAACAAAAGCAGACGAATTTGCGTCATGAAAACAATGTATGCTAATGTTGTAACCTCAGCGGCTGTTTCCATAAGCCAATAAAGTGTCTAAATGTTCGAAGGACACTAACAATGATACCGCATAAGTGCTACTGCCAATAAAATCATTTAGACTATAAAGTGGTTAGAATTACTGATTTTTAAGCTGAGGCAGGTGTGGTCACGAACTTGAGGGCTGTGCCCCATACTTCCGGACAGCCTGCCGAATATTAACCTTTTTTATCCATTCTCCCCATGTTTTCGGGCACTGGTCTTTCCATATATGGAGCGTTCGGAGGCCGCCTTTCGGCCTCGGCTGCTGTTGAGACTTCATTACAACTAATCAGATGTGTCATGTCGCCGCGTCCGATTTTATCAACAAGCTGGCCTCTACGGCGTCAACACGTGTGCGCAAATAATCACACCTGCATCGCCTCCTCTGGTTAGGGTTAGGCTACACGTGGTGTGGTGCGCGCAGCCTCCCTCTCTGAGTGCCTACACGTGCCGCCAGGCCCTTCTCTCCTATTTCCTCTTCCCTATCCTAGAAGATAAAAGTTGAGAGAAGGGCATTTGTCGCACACAACCAAAGCAACTAGGCTAAGCACCCCCACACGGCATAAGTGTTTCGGAAAACTTTGTCTTTGCTTTCTGTAAATTTCATTAAAGGGACAATATCGTTGAGCACTTCTGAAGGCAAAAGCCAGCCACGTTGAAAGAGGCTTGTAGAAATTGTGAAAGGCTTTGTCGTTGCAGTGTGGAAAAATGGCGACATTAAAAGAGGTATTAACAGGATGTGCAGTCAAATTACAGAAGTGAACGTGATTTCCAATTCGGGCCTCTCATTAGGGTGAGTAGCGACCATGCTACGCTTTAGGTTGGCGTTTGAAATCACAAAATAGTACGAGTTTTAAGCATGGCCTGAACTATAGTTATACCAGCAAAAGCCCTGCTAAGCATTTTTCTGCATAGTTTTGGAATGTTGTACATAGTTTGACATTTTCAATAAAAGAAAATTTACCATCTGACAATAAGACATATGCTACCAGCAACATTTTTCATTTCACACTACCGACACCAGCTTAAGATACTGCTTCTGCGGTAAACCGATGTAGGTATACAATACAAAATGCAGCAAAGGAGTGGTCAGTACCAAACCTCTATGAAATGTGAAGTCTTCTGCAGATAACTGACAGCTCCCTGTTGACTCTCACTGCCGAGTCAGAGTCCATAAACTTGGTCTTATTTTGACAAAAACTGTATTGGCTGTCATTCCCACCATCGCCACTTACCTGACTCTCTGAGGGTCATTTAGCCGGAAAGTGCCAACCTTGTGTCTTTTGGCACATTTATTCCCGCAGCAAAAGTCGGGAGGCTTTCAAGGATTCGACTTAAAGCTGAACGGGGAAGTACTCTGGAACTTAACTGGCAAGTACGCAACCCGCCTCTTCACCGATAGGGCCGTCCAAGTCATCCAAAGCCATGACAAAACCAAGGTAAGTTCAATGAAATGACAAGCTGGATGTGAAGTGGGTTGACGCCTTCGCAATTGTTTGTAAGTATAAAACACGGCGGCCTCTGAATGTTAATCAGCATTGCCGGGCCCGCATGCGTAAAACAATCAACTCTAAATAATAGCTTGCCACCTGCGCCAGCCTAACCGCTGTTATAGCTGCTCACATTGCGGGCCAAACAGCTGTCATCGCAAACTGAGCTTAGCAACCTCAGTTTGCGTCGTTAGCTGAGGTTATGTCAGCGTCTGTGAACGGAAGGTCAGCTTCGGAGCCCGAGTGCGAAAAGCGCGCGAGTTAGGCCACTTCGACATCCTCCATTTCTCTTTTACGTAACGTTTCTTGAACAGCACACAAAAAAAGGCGGATTCTACAGTGCCGTTCGATGCCACTTTTATACAACCTTGGATTACCGAACGACGGGCCAGCAACAGCGCGCTGGCCTCGTCGCGTCTTTGCAGCGTCTCTTGTATGGTGTGCACATGGTTAATTACGTAAAAATATGTAAAAGCAGGTTCGGCCTCAGCCACGTCACGAACGTAGACATGTTCGTGAAGCTCGCAGCACCGGATGCCGCAGCTGTGTCGCCGGTATGCGCTGCTGATGACGGCGCTCTCTGGTGGTTGCTAGGCCTTGTTTGTTCCGTATCGAAGCCACGACGGACGGCACTCTGAAATTGGCTGCACCGCAATAGCAGATAGTTGATGCAGAGTAATGCCGTATTGTCAAACGTACAACTCCATAATAAAGTAAAGATATGATAGTTTATCGTCGCCGCGGCACTGAAGTGGTGTACAACTGGCCGGGTGCGCCGCGCCGCACCGCTGGCAGCTGCCATGCGGCATCTAAGAACAAAATTGCTTGACGCAGCTGTCCCTTCTAGTAGCGACTGGATATGAGCCTAATATATCTGAAAACTGATTCATTTTTGACATTATTCTATCTCACGAGCAGTTGTTTAAGCTAGGAACAAATTCCGGCACTTACGTTAAAGAACCCCAGGTGGTCGAAATTTCCGGAGTCCTCCGCTACGGCGTCTCTCACAGCCTGAGTTGCTTTGGGACGTTAAACCCCACAAACCAACCAACCAACCAACTTTTTTTCTTTTTAACGCAGGCGCTCGCGATTCTTCGTAGAGATTGTGTTGGCGCGGACGATTTGAGGGAGGTTATGCAGCGGAGGCACTGCTGCCATCCTGCGCGCGCCATATTGTCGCGCCTTCAGATGGTTTTCTAAACACTGTATTGTAGATATCTTACGTGTTTGGAAATTAAGCTTTCTCTATCGATTAATCGCATAAATACTTTAATTGCAACTATGGGGCCATTTTTTGCTGTAGCTGAGAACTGTGAGAGCCTGTGTAACAATCCCTAACAATTATTCATGACAACTGCAGTTGAGTATGGTGAGAACAATAGACTACCCGTGTCACTAAAGTATAAGTCTGGCCTTACTACAGGAGTCGAAATCCTCTTTTGGGGTTCCTAGAAATAAAGGCGCTTAAATGACTCATGCAGTCTGCCCAGCAACAAATTGAAGCATTTAAGCACTTTTCCTACTCTAAATTACAAAAAAGGGTTAGTACTAGAAAACCCTCTCCCAGCAATGAGGGTAGGAAAGCCGCCTCATTCTGTCACTTGAGGCATCACGTGCGTCCTTCACGCATGTTTTTTCTGCCTGAACCTTTAAAGAGGGTTTAGACTACAAATATTACACGACTTATTTAAGATTTAACACTTGATGCAAGGGCTCCACGTGTGGCATTTGAATCCTCTGCAAACGTTCTGCTAACAAATAGCTTGACAATAGGACGACCGGCTTTTTTTACGTTATCAAAAACACTTGATCTCATTCGTGAGACATTAATGGCATACCTCCAGAAATTTTGCGCTATTTTCCTCTCCTGATATTTTGATTTAGAGCTGGAGTAGAGTGAAGGGGTGGATTGTGTGCCTAATATTTTCAGCTACCTGCCTTACAAACGGCCGCACCACAGTGTCTGGGATTTACGGATAAATTACGGGTGGAGTCATTCCTCTGATTGAAGCATTAAGCGCTACCTAATTCAAGTGACAGCGCGCCACTACGTGTTTTAACTCTTGATTATGGGCTCCTTCCCTCAGTACGCAGCCAGCTAGGGACATTTTAGTCGCAAAGTAAGAGGGCAGGCTATCGACTCGAATCTGAAAGTTAATTGCACTACTTCATAATGCCTCTTTTTTGCGTTTCCCTATGCTTATGCTACTTATTTTGCTGTCCACTGCAGCCCCTGTTCTTGTTCATAGCTCACCAAGGCGTACAAGCAGCCAATTCACACGGTTCCGTGCAATGTCCTCCCGAGTACCTTGACACATTTGAAAGAATCGGCCATCGAAAGAGGATACTACTGGCAGGTAAGAGAACAGTGAGGACGCAAGAATGCGGGAAGTGGGAAGGAATTAATAGCAAATGTTTGGTTTGGTTTGGTTTCAGAGGTTTAACGGTATAAAGAAACACACCGTAGAGGAGGGCTCCGGTAATTTCGACCAACTGGGGTTCTTCAGCATGCAATTGCATCGCACAGCACGCGGACGTTTTGCTTTTCGTCTCTATCGAAAGGCAGCTGCCGTGGCCGGGATTATTTGGGTTAAGCAATTGACCGCTCTAACCACTGAGCCACTGCTTCGGGGCGGATAGCAAAGGAAATGACTATAGCGATGTAAGAGTCGTTACCTTTTGAGCGTTAGCTGGGCACAGCTGTCTGCGAAATGCAAGGAAACAGCGCAAGACACCGGCAACGATGGGCCTTGTCGACATGTGTCTTCCTCCGTAGAGTAGCGATAACAATAACCAAACTGTACCAGAACTGAGAGGAACGACGACCGTCTAAATTTCATCACCTTGGAGATAAAGCCGCCTTCAGATTTATGGCCACAGACTAATCACACTGTCACGTATGCGGAGCATGTTATTACGGCGAAATCTTGTATGCTCATGGATGTGCACGGAAAGTGCTCGTCCGCATAGGGCGTCTCAACGTCTCTGTCGTAGAATGACGCGATTTATGGGAAAAAAGATGTTTAAAGACAATTTTGCGCCGTTAAAAGATTGCACCTCTACGTATGCTATTTGAAGGCAATTATAAAGGGGCATCTTCTTTTCTTAAACCAGCATGCCGTATTCACGAGGGCCGATATTTTGGAGGGGGACTTTCAACGCTCGCGCAAGCCTTTATTGTTCAATTGAGCTCGAATTCTTCTATTTAAGTGCAGGTGACAATCAAACTTATGCGGCTAACAAAGAAGCGAAGACGGGAAAAGATTAAACAGCACCTGTTCCAAAGGGACATTCTGAGCATACTTAATACAAATTTTGCGCAGAATACACAACACTTTGCCAAAGCGCTGGCGTAAAAGAACAATTTGCAATATAGTGTAGAAAAAGTATTGCATATATATATATATATATATATTGTTACGGACTTGTTCTTAAGCAGAACACGGAGGAGGAAAGAAGGAAGAGGAAGAAGTGTGCGCGCCCGTTCGACATTTGTCTGGTGACGTCTGTGTTGCTCCCCGCTGGCCGTGTGTACCTGGCGTACTGAATCGGCTAGGACATCTCGGTCGCGACGCTAAAGGCCCAACTCCAACGACATATCCTGGGCGTCGGCGCTGTTGGCGGATGCAGAAACCGGTTTGAGCATGCGCACTCTACGAGACGCCAGCAAAATCAAGCGGAGCGCCGAGATCTGTCCGTGCTAGATTTCGGCGTCAGCGTTCACGCAGGCGCCGAGCTGCTCACCCGCGTAGGTCTCTCATTGGCGCACGTCTAGGCGCCGTACACCAATGGGAGGACAGGGTGGCCGCGACCTCCGGATTTTGAATTTTCGCTCGCGCTGAGTATTTGCGTGCTTTTTTTTCTTACTTTTTTTTGTCATCGCTTTGCATCGTCGCACGTGGCCGTGATGGCAAAACCCTTCGCCGCCCATCGGTTGATCTCAGCCGTGGAGGAGCAAAACTCAAGACTCGTCTCAGCTACGGTCGCGGAAAACGGGAGAAATTGATGTTGCGTCGATGGCATTGCAGACTGTATTGAAAAGCCGAGAAAAATGTAGAAGATGTACGTTTATTTGTGCAGAAGTAGAAAGTGTAAACTGTAATTAAGTTCCATGTCTAAATTACGTCCCTTAACGCTTTAAAAAGCAGAAATCATTGAGTGAATATTAAAACTGCAACAACGCACCAGCGCGAGTACAAGCGCCAGCAGTGAGCGCCAACGTCGCCAGCGCCGAGTCCCATGGAGATGCGCACCGCTTGTGGCGCCCACTGTGGCACGGCGCTGACAGCGCCGACGCTGAGCGCCAACGTCCAGGATATGTCGTTGGAGTTGGGCCTTAAGGGCGTAACATTCTGGTGGAGAAGCCGGGTAATGATCCCTGGCGCTACACGCAGCACCGATACAACTGGAGCCTCGCCGAAGTCGTCACCTTGCGGGCCTCGAACCGCAAACGAACGCCATTCAATCGGCCAATGACCCGCAAGCGTCCCGTGGTGACGCGGTGATTCAGGCTGAACACCGGCCTATATATATATATATATATATATATATATATATATAATGCCACCTGGGGTCCCCATGTTCTAGATGCGCCTGGAAGAAGAGGACGCTGAAGTTGACTCTCGTGCTGTGCGCCGAACGTTTGCCTGCTGGTACAGCTTCGTCCCGTCGTTTTAGTCAAGTCTAGCCCTGTTGTCCGTGACATATTTTGGTGGAGATGCTGGGTATCGATCCCAGTATATGTCCCGAACTCCTCCGCATACCCAGGATTCAGGTCCTATGCCAATCGACACTCCTGTTCACCGCGCTAGCCGGAGGAACCTAGGCCTACCACCTGAGCACGGGCCGTTGGAATTCACCACCGCAGCCGCCCCTCGACCTGTCATGCAAACTCCAACGTATTACACTCTACAGAACCCGCGACTGCCTAAGGCTTTCCACGGCTGTCAGACGGAAGACGTCGAAGACTGGCTCTCCCAGTTTGAACGGGTCGCCGCATTTAATCAGTGGGACGACGCTGCAAAGCTCAGGAACGTCTTCTTTAGCCTGGAGGATGGCGCTAGTACTTGGTACGAGAATCGCGAAGGCGCCCTAACATCGTGGCGCGAGTTCTGCCGCTGCATCCTGGACACCTACACCAGCCCGGATCGCCGAGAACGAGCGGAAAGAGCTTTACGCTCTCGCATACAGATGCCGAACGAGACCATAACCATGTACGTGGAGGACATGACTAGGCTGTTCCGACGATCTGACCCGGCCATGCCCGAAGAGAAAAAGGTACGCCATCTCATGCACGGCGTTAAGGAACAACTGTTCGCTGGGCTCGTGCGCAATCCGCCGAGCACAGTTGCCGAGTTTCTTTCAGAAGGCATCACGATGGAAAGGGTGCTCCAGCAGCGGTCTACGACCTACGACAGGCCGTCCCCCGCCAGTTTGGAAGGCACCTGTCTGCATTCTGTCTTCGGAATTGCGTTTTATTTAGAAAAAACTCCAGCACTGTTGATCGAGCGCACCTCCTTGTCGTGCCGGCCGACCTTCGCGACGATATCCTTTTTGCTTGCCACGACGAGCCCACCTCCGGCCACTTGGGCTTTGCACGCACACTCGCTCGAGTTCGTCAAGCCTATTATTGGCCTAAACATTCTGACGCCGTCCATCGCTACGTCAGAGGCTGCCGCGAGTGTCAACGTCGAAAGGTGCCTTCAAGCCCGCGGGTTTGCTCCAACCTATTATTCCACCTCGGACGCCGTTTGACCAAGTCGGCATCGACCTACTGGGCCCATTTTCGCTGTCATCGATGGGTAACAAATGGATTATAGTCGCGACCGACTATCTCACACGTTATGCGGAAACCAAGGCAGTGCAGCGCGGCACATAAATTGAGATCGCTCAATTCTTTATGCAGCAAATCGTGTTGCGTCATGGCGCACCGTCCCTAGTCGTAACCGATCGAGGCACCGCGTTTACGGCACAGCTCATGCACGACGTGCTCGAGCTTAGTCATACCAGCCCCCGAAAAATACTGCATATCACCCGCAGACGAATGGCCTCACGGAGAGACTCAACAAAACCATCGCCGACATGATCGCAATGTACATAGACTCGCAGCACAAAAACTGGGATGAAATTCTCCCCTACATCACTTATGCCTACAACACGGCCACCCAAGAGACGACGCGTTTTACACCATTTCGCCTAGTCTACGGACGTGACGTTCAGACGATGTTGGATGCCATGCTTCCAAGCTGCCTAGATGATCATCCACTCATGCCAGACGCCGAGCAGTTTGCTCAGCGCGCTGAGGAAGCACGTCAACTTGCCCGCATTCACATTCAACAACAGCAGGGCACGGATGCACGCCGCTACAACCTCGGTCATCGACACGTCGCCTACCATCCCGGAGAGAAAGTTTGGGTGTGGACCCCGGTGCGTCGGCCCGGCTTGTGTGATAAACTGATTTCCCGTTACTTCGGACCTTACGAAGTTCTGCGCCGAGTCACGGAAGTGACTTACGAAGTTCTTCCAGTGGGTACTGTGCAGCCCTCGCGTCGGCAACCACGCTCCGAGGTCGTGCACGTTGTCCGCATGAAGCCCTATTTCACGCGGTAGTGCGCTATGCGCTTGTTTCGTTGTCGCGTAGGACACCTTACCCCGCCTCCGTTATATATGCTGTCCATGTTCTGGTCTTTCTTTTCGCTTACATTGGTCATCGCTCGCGCTCCGTCCCTTATTTCCTTTTTTTTAAGAGGGGGAGTAATGCCACCTGGGGTCCCCATGTTCCAGCTGCGCCTGGAAGAAGAGGACACTGAAGTTGACTCTCGTGCTGTGCGCCGAACGTTTGCCTGCTGGTACGGCTTCGTCCCGTCGTTTTAGTCAAGCCTAGCCCTGTTTTCCGTGACATATTTATAGCAATATATATATATATATATATATATATATATATATATATATATTGCTTTATTATATCGAGCCCACAAAGACAACGGTGCTGCATATCGACATGATGTACGACGCAGCCATGACGCAAATTCCTATACGCATAAGTAAAGCAGACTACACGTCTAGACGACAGCGGGAAACAGTGTGATGTGACACCAACAGTAGAGTCCTCGCAGTTGCACAGTACGTCTGTCCTTCCCAGGCTGCGAGCTCAGTTGCACAAGCGAAAAGTGCTTAGAAAGAAACGATATGCTTGGCACAACGGCGCAACAAGACGTAGCGCTGACCGCAAGTGGAACGAGTAACGACGGACTATTGCAACCGGGAAGCCTCCTACCGTAGCAATGACTGAGAGGCAACTTGCATGCAAGAATAAAACTTCGAAGCCGACACATTTTGAGACAAGCGAGTTAAATCCATACCGTTCCCGAGAGAGCCAGCGCAGACATCGAGACGGCAGCGTTAAGCAACAGCTTCTCTGCAAGCCTCGCAGAAACTCTTGCACAGTCGCACTGCCAATGGAACAGCAGAAATTAATAGGCACAGCCAGAATGTTGCAAATTATTAAAAATCTAACATTGATTTATTAAAATAAGTTACTTGTCCTATAAAACAAGGTGTTAAATATTCAACAAGGTTGACGACTGGGCAAGTTGGTAAGGGTTCATTTTTAACCAGCCAAAGAACGAGACACATATTCAAATCATTCTATTAGTATTTTTATAATTTCTTCATTTAAGTGTTTTGCCCAGATGCAGCAGTCGCGCTAAACCGCTTTTTGACACAGGCTTCTCCAATGGATATATATACTTCTGCCATGCGTGTGACTCACATGGTTTCTCAAAAAAAGCCATGGTTACGTCGTGCACTTAACAGACTAAAAATTTATTATCGTGAAAGCATTAAGCAGTAATAGGCTATGTGATAAATAAATAATAATAATTATATACGATGATAGTTATTATTATAATAATATATAATAATAACTTAATATCAGGCTTTATGATAGTGTAAAGGAATAAATGCCTCTTGAAAAGCAAAAATAACAATAAACTTACACAAAATGAAGAAATAAAAAATAAGCAACATAAAATAAAAATAAACACAATAATTAGAAAAACGCCGCGGCGGCGATATTGCTTCCGCATTCTTCCAATGAAATTTCTTCAGTGACCTATATATTCTTGTCGTGTGCCTTCGTTTCTGCGGAACAGGCGCTCTGACAGAGGTGGACCAGTCTGTGGGCCAGGTTTTCGCAGCGCTGCACAACCGAACAATGCTCAACAACACGGTGCTGGTGTTCGTTTCGTCCAGCGGCGGTCAACCTGTGGAAGACATGGATGGCAGCAACTGGTCCTTCAACTGGCCCTTACGCGGCACCAAGGGCACCTTCTTCGAGGGCGGCATCCGAGTGCCGGCTTTCGTATGGAGCCCACTGCTACAAAACAGTACTAGTGTGTCCACACAGCTGATGCATGTCACGGACTGGATGCCCACGCTCTTCCACGTTGCTGGTACGCTGCGATTTTTAACGCGAAAGCATTTTGTTCACTGATGAGTGACGTGTACGAGTTGCGTCGTTACGAGCTGTGGACAGGAAGTGTCCTTACGCCGACTTCCTGAGAAGAGTCCATAATTAGAGTATAGCGCAATAGCCCCCATGGGGAGTTGAAAGAAAGGAAAACTGCGGAGGGGGGGCTGGCGGAAGAAGGGAATGTCAATGGGGGCCACAGATTTATAGCGCATTCGCCTTTTTGCCTACCTCGCCTATGAGCTCTGGGCTAATTAAAATAAATAAAAATTTGAAATAAAAAAGCCCTAATTACAATAATAAAACAAAAGAAACGAGACTGCGACCAACACAAAAAATAAAAATTGCTAAAGAAAAGAAAGTATGTAAACGTAAAATTGTACACGCCGGAAAAGGAGCGATATGCAGAACGACCTCGTAGCTGAACTGGTCACGGAACTCGAAATCTTTTCGCATTTTCGCACCGCACACAAAGAGTCTTAATTGCTCCCTAAAATTTTTATTTTGAAGAAATGTTTCTGAACCTGTTTTTAAAAGAATTCTGACGTATAAATTCAGCATCATCTGTTAAAGAGGTCGCAGTTAGGTGCGAAGGAAAGCCACAGACTTTCAAGAGATGCATATTTCTCGTTTCCTGACACCTGCCGCAACTTCGTGAATTTTCTTTCCATGAGTGCTTGATACTTTTCCAACTCTTTCATTTACGACATACTTTTCCAGGTGATAGTATGTGCATATTTTCATATATACGGGCTGTTTTGATGATAAAAATACATTTCGCCAGGCAGTCACCAGCAAGGCGTAGAGTCGCCATAGATTACTGTTGATCAACACTATTCACTAAAATAAATAGGAGCTCTTTTTTACGCTTTCCCAGTTTGAGTGATGATGGCCTTTAATCATATATAGGGTATTTAAGCTAGTATATAAAATTTCATTAGCTTTTTTATATAGAGTCATGTAAAAATATCGAAATATCACAGCGGCTGCAAAGAATCCCGAAAAAGCTAGTAACATTAACACCTGAAGAGACACGCAGATAAGAAAATAGCGCTGAGATCACAATCAAGATTTCAAGAAAAACCTTAATTCGACTCTAACATACATGTTGTGAACATCAGCGGCAGGACGATAGACTGCAATAGATCAATCATACTGCAGGGATTAAGATGGTTTAATGGCCCTCAAGCGACGTAAGCTAAGCAGGATGCCGTAATGAAAAGCTCCAGATGATTTAGGCCGCATGAGGTTTTTTAAAGCCCCTGCAATGCTTTGCGTCTCCCTCCTTCGAAGCGAGGCCACCACATCTCCAGGACCGAACCCAGGTCACCCTGCTTTGTAGTCTACAGCCTTAACCATTCAGCCGTCACGACGGGGCACAGAAATGCACAGCTACATCATATATGTTGTGGTATCATAGTTATTAGTAGTCTACTCCCAGCGCGGAGCAAAGGCCTCTCTCATGGCCATCTCTATAATCAGGGGCTGTGCCTTCACATCCAATTGGCCTTGGCATCTTCGGAACGTCTTCCATCCACCTAATTTACTGCAACTCCCTGGCACGCCTGCCTTCCTCTTGAATCGATTTCCTAACCTTAGTGACCATCGGGTATCTTGACTTCGCAATATATGCCCTATTTACGGTCATTTCTTCACAACTTCGACTAGAACGACAGTAACTCACATTTGTTCCCTGACTCATTCTCTCCACTTCTTATAAGGGAAAAAACACCCAAACAGAATTAAAGTGTCCGAGGCCTTCACCTAGTCGCCCTCGTAATGACTAGTTTCTTCATTACCCAGTTTCTGAGTTCATACGACGTATCTGTACTTCGGACTGACGCAATGAAAACCGCCAACAGCAGCAAGCCACCTACTGTCCAACCAAATGCGGCTGTTACAGCGCAAAATTCTATGATGACGAGCAAAAAAGATATCTTTTTAATGCAGGTGGTGACCCCAAGGTCTTAGGCGACCTAGCTGACTTCGACTCCTTCAACCAGTGGCCGACACTGAGCACGAACCTCACGTCTCCCCGCAAGTCGATTGTACACTGCTTCGACCTGTCCGGTGGGAACTTTGTCATCCAGCACGGCAGTTACAAGGCCTTCATCTCCAAGCGAAGCAACGTCCAGGTGGAGCGGCTAGCGAACAGATTCTCTGTCCCCGGCTGTGGGCTCAAGCAGGCATCCAAATTTCAGAAGCGCGTCTCGGCCAGCGTGGCATACAAGGTGCGGCCTCATTTTACTTATGGCGGCCGTTTTGCTGCTTGCGTTTTCGCCAGAGCCTTTATATTCTATGCAGTGGTCAAAACATTTCCCATAGGGCTCGTATAATGAACACCGGTTACGTTTACTGCTACAAAAAGCATAGGTTATACTGTGGGCTGAAAAATTACCTGTGCACATCAAAATTAATAATTAAAACGACCGTCAAGCCTCGCCTTAAGAGTAGACAAGATGGCGCCTTTAAATAGCATTTTTGTTCCGGAAGTACATCTAATATTTTTTCGTTATTATTATTATTACTTGTATTATTATCGTTCACAGGAAAGGATAATAATAATAGTAATAATAATAACAATAATAATAATAATAATTGGTTCACAGGAAAGGAAAGGCGCACTTGTTTCTGTGGACACCTGAACCGCGCCGTAAGCAAAGGGAGGAAGGTGGGAATTAAAGTGGACAGAGAGAAAGCGAAACCGTAGTGGAAGGCTACGGAGCAATTTCGACCACCTGGGGATCTTTAATGTGCACTGACATCGCACAGCACACGGACGTCTCTCCGTTTCGCCTCCATTGAAACGCAACCGCCGGCAGTCGGGATCGAACCCGGGTGCTCCGGCAGAGTAGTCGGGCATCTTAACCACTGCACCAGCGCGGCGCGGCACGAGGAGGGAGGGGGAAATTGATTAATTTTTTTTTAACGAAGGCGCGGTATCTGTCTCACTTGGCAGTGGGCAGCTACGCTTACCTAAAGTGCATATTCACTTTGGACTAGGGCGACAGCTTTTCGAACGAAACAGCTGTACACGATTCGCGCAAAATATTCCTGATGATTGGTAAAGTCCTTGGCGCAGGGCAAGAAATTCAAAAAGCTGACGCACTAAATGTATATGCAGATATAAATGCTCGGCGAATAAAATCAAATCTAAAGAAATCAATGCATTTCACCACCACTGAAATTAATTACTATGGACGAGAACACCTCTTATTATAGCCCGCCGGGGTGGCGCAGTGGTTATGGCGCTCGACTACTGTTCCCAAGGAAGCGGGATCGAATACCGACCTCGGCGGCCGCGTTTCGATGGAGGCGAAAAGCAAGGCGCCCGAGTGCTGTGCGATGTCAGTGCACGTTAATGAACCCCAGGTGATCGAAATTTCCGAAGTCCTCCACTATGGTGTCTCTCATAGCCTGAGTTGCTTTAGGACATTAAACCCCACAAACCAAACCACCTATTATTCGCTGCTACTAGCTGACGTTTTACCCTGGAAACATCTTCTAACGGAGAGCGGGGACTATAGAAGACCTTGGGCCTTCGAGCGCGCGTTGGTTTTGAAGATTTCTTAGACCACACCAGGTGGCGCCGGCAAAGTGCTTACCGACCATCTCAAACACCGCCACAGACTGCAGGGCTATAGCCGGAACCAGTGAGCACAGCGCACAACCATACCTGGATATCCCAGTCTGAACGACCTTGCAATTTCGATCCCGGGGTGCTTTACAATAAGGGTGCTCCTGGATTTGTAGTCACTCGATTCCATTCCCTGCCTTAGCGATATGACGCCCACTGTGAATTCTGGTTGACAAAACGTTTTACACGCGTTGGCCATTCGTTACAAACGTCGCTTAAAACCTCTGTACACGCCACACGAAAACTAATCTGTCAAGTTTGCAACGTAGCGAATTAGCCACTATTATTTTACAGGCAGAATGTTCTGCTAGGCGTGAGAATTATTAAACATTGTAACCACAAAGAAAGATGTATTTATGTCAGAAATTGCCTACACGAGCAAGTGGACGTTTGTGCTGCCAAGCTTATACTCTCAAAAATAATAGCTTATCTTCTTCATTTGCATGAAACAGGGAAACGTACGCACATTACTACATCGCAGGAAGTGTCACAAAAAAGGTCACTGGCCCTTCCTCCCTCTGTTTGAAGTGGAGGCCTTGCGCAAAATATTCTTTCATATTTAACTTCAAGGAAGTTTTATAGAAAAGAGGAAATTGATTTAAGTCGATTAAATTTACGTAGTATTGTGTGCAGAACACAGGTTTGACATTTATTAATCTTAGCTCTTATATTTCGAATGCTGGATTTAAAATGAAAGAAAAAAGGATATCGTATCAGGCGCCAAAGTAATCCATTTCTATGGGTGTTCCTTTTCTGAATGAGGCCAAACGAGTAGAAACTTCGAGTAGAAGCTTCGAGTAGAAACCTTGAGTACGGCTACTCAAGGTTTTAAATTGGAAGCGATTCATAGTCGTATTTAAAGACAGAGGTGTTTTATTGTTTCTGTTTCCTTATATAAGCGTGTTTCCTGTGATTAAACTTTAGTTGAAAGTGAGCGCTTGTTCCTGTGGCTTCTTCCTTTCGTCCCCGTTTGTTCGCGCTGTCTTTTTTTGGATACTGAGTGTGGCGTTAAGAACGTGGACATTTTTACAGGGAAAGTAAAAGAAGGTATACAGCGTTACACGTGAGACTTTGCATGTGCTGTCAGGCTTAGCCTTGAACAGAATGATATGAGGTGGACGAAGGTAAAGCTACCGGTGCCATTACTACAACTCCAGATCCTGCAGCAGTTTCATGGCAATCGTTTCAACCTGGCTGATCCTACCAAGCGAGGCTCCATGCTGAAGTGTGAGGAGGTGCAGGAGCCCCATGCTTGCCTTGTAGGCCGGGGACCGTGCCTTTTTGACCTTGACAACGACCCTTGCGAGCTGAACAACATCGTGGACAAGCATCCAGCTGTAAGCCACGCCTCTCCATCTTCATCGTCGGTCGAAATCACGCAAAACTGTTTTGTTTAGTAAAGCCGTCATACCTTTTTCGAGCTGTGCGCAAAAATATTATTCGGCCCGCAGCGTCACGTGAGGTTATTTCTGTACACCAATCCCGGCCTCGGCAGCCGCTTTTCGATGGAGGCGAAAAGCAAGGCGCCCGTGTGCTGTGCGATGTCAGTGCACGTTAAAGAACCCCAGGTGGTCGAAATTTCCGGAGTCCTCCACTACGGCGTCTCTCATAGCCTGAGTTGCTTTGGGACGTTAAACCCCACATACCAAACCAAACCAAAGCAAACCAATTCTGGCATTGTTGCCAATGTAGAAGGAGCGCAGAACTACCATTATTTCTGGTTTACTGCACGAAGTGACTAGTCGGGCGATGCCCGAATCAAACCAGTGAATTCCTAGCTTTGACTTCTCTATTATTTCTTCCCGACAACAGAACATGCGAAAGAACTATACGCGACTGTAGCTATGCAAAAGTAACTTTCTGATTCGGCATTGTCATTCATAGCTAGGCTTGTTATACGTAACCACCAAAAATGCACTCTATCAGTTTAGAATAGATCCATAGCCAACCTCCCTAAAGTTGCCCATATAGTGATTGATTGTTTTGGCATTTTACCTTGTTTCGCTTGCCTCTTTCTTCCATCAATGTAGAGTAGTGTTTATCTTTTATGGTCATCGTAGTTCGCACTATGTGCTTGTTTCCAATAGTGACTGCCTGAAGATTGCTATGCACCATATGAGTTCATGAAGCTAATCTAGGGCGAGTTAGGTGGGATATTTTACGGCAGCTGTTCAAGCACAAAATCGTGACACATTACCAACAAATAATACAAATGATGAGGGCCTTAGTTCGTCTCCAAACGAACACACAGGCGTAGTTAGTGTCTATCAGTGGTTAAAGTCAATATTCAGGAAATGCTTATTTATGTTACTTTAATGTCAACAAAATTAATCGACGCATTATCCAAATTGCCTATATTTTCGACATAATGTCGTTTCATTTATGAATATAACCACACTATGGGGCCCCGGCTCGGCATCGACATCTAGGCTCTTTTCTGACAGAGCAGCAAAAAAATTTTTTTTTTGCTCGTCTTTAGTGGCAGGCAGCATCGAGACTTAAAAAATAAACCCACGTCTCGGCAATATTATATGTACCGAAATAAAGAATTCAGAAGAAAACCTAAGCTGCATAGGTCTTTATCGCACGTTTAAATAATTCTTATAAATTCAACATTTTGCAAGCACTTCAAATGGCAGGACTATGGAGCTTTAGAGCAGCGTAAAAGGTTTTCTGAATACCTTACACAACGAGCTCTTACTTTGCGCTCTCGGAACCACGCGCTTTCATCAACTTGCAAAACAGGCTGCTTTTCTGGCCAACGGACACTATCAGTACAGTAAGCGCTAAGTTTGCGTGGAGTGAAAAAGAAGGTAGCAAGAACGGAAACTAACGAAGGTTGAAGAGAGCAGCCCACGCAGGGTGCCCTATTTTAAGGCTTAGCCCTGCACGCCTGGTGGAAATTATATCAGGCGTGCTCACAAGGTCCCGTTCGACGGACAGGTTGGCGCTCGTAAGCAGCTCGCCATTTCCAAGCGTATACACGCCTGTTCAGGGAGTGTCCACTGAATGTCTAAAGTGTGTTCAGCTAGTCGCATTTCCTGCTCGTAATAGGATGGTGCGCTGAAACTATTTTTCTTTAGCACCCGTCTGGGTTCGCTTCTTTTGCGTTTTCTTTTTTTTTTCCCTTCTTCACACCCGTCTTTCTTGCATTTTCTGGACCATTTGTATTTAATGGTCAAAACCTACATTTCCTATTACGTGAAAGCCAGCGTCCTTTCCATCGCCTTGCCTAGAAATAGCACGAAAAATCTAGCGAAGGAAGAAGTCTCATGACGTTATTAAAGGGCAGAACACACGCAAGGAGCGGCGCACAGCAAGCCGGGCATCCGTGACGCATCCCTTGGATGCATCCCTATCCGTCTACGACTGAGGCTACTGCCACTCTCATGTCTTAGGCCTGTCGTTTGTCAATATATACTAGCCACTGGACAACCGCCATTTGGCGCCAGTTTACCCGGCTTGTGTATAGACATTGTAGCGAAGCAGTTTGTCGTACAATGTTCCGGCTGGCGACATACGACATCTCGTGGCATTTACAGTACGTGCACACGTCAAGCTAAAGCTTATCTTGTGACACAGATTCGCACAGACAACATATGTACCGTCTTTGCCAAAAGTAACCAGGGTGCGTGTTCCGCTTCTCATGCGGGTGGCAGGAAATTCGCAACACTTCTGAAGCTGTAAATATATGCAATGTAAAGGCGAGCTCCTGTCCTCACTTCTTAACAAGTTGTTATCCTCTGGGAATTAATATTGCCTTTAGAATACAAGCGAGAAGCGAAACATGCAGCCTGGTTACTTTTGGCAAAGACTGTACCTCCAGTTGCATGCTTTCCCATCGAGACTTCTGCGATTTGGCTTCGGCACACGGTTTGAAGCGCTGCAATCTGCGTGTAATATACAAACACACACGAATACAATACCAGTGGAACGAACTGGAAAAATGTCGAAGTCCTTACTGGAACAAATTTCACCGGCGTATAAGACATTCGCATTCATACACAAAGCAACCTTATGTTCGATACTGACTGTTTATTCATTATTTTAGCGCGCACCTCTTTGGCTTCGTTCCTGTGTTTCGCGGTGTCGCCGTTTTACGTCGTAACCTCCTCGTAAATAAATAAAATAATCCTGTCTCCACTGGGAATCGAGCCTCCATCCCTTGAATCCCCGACGGGGAGTTTTAACCAACTGCGCCATGCCCGGGGTTGGGAAGCGTGCATCATAATTCTCCTTGTCTACCTTGAAGATGATAGTTCCCTTGGATCCCCAGCCTAGAGTTTTAACCAACTGCGCCATGCCCGGGATTGGGAAGCGTACATCACAATTCTCCTTGTCTACCGTGAGGATGATAGTGGCGAACACAATGAAGCTACAATAAGCGATAATGATAATGACGGCGCATTTTGTTGATAATGATAATGAGAGCAAACATGATGCGCAGTGTGCACCAGCAATGCTGAGGCTTTCGAATTTCTGCCTTGTAGATTCCACAGTGCTCTCGAAATTTTAGAGCGCAGCTCTTTGGCGCCCCGTTCCTGCCTTTCGCAGTAACTAGTAACTAGTAACGTAATCGTTAGCGTCGCCATTGTTTTTCGTAAACACCTCCTTAGCCAAACAATAATGCTACCATAGAATAGAGCGCCAAGGAGAGGTGTGCATGATTTTGTTGGCTGTAAAGAGGAACTGGTTAATATATAAAAGAATGGTAGCGTAAGATAGAGCATCAAGGAAAGGTGTTCAAGTGATGAATTGGTTGATATGGTTTAATTAGGTAATTACTTTCATTCAATAACAATAATAATTGATTCGCATAATAGGAAAGCCGCAATGTCTGTCACACCTGTTCTGTAGAAACCTTAACCGCTGCGTAAAGGAAGGGGGGATTGATTGATTTATTTATTAGACGGGAAAGGCGCGGTAACTGTCTCACTCGTTTTCTGTGGACAGCTCAACCGCGCCGTAAAGGAAGGGAGGAAAGTGGGAGTGAAAGTGGAAAGAGAGAAAGGGGTGCTGTAGTGGAGGGCCATGGAATAATTTCGACCATCTGTGGATCTTTAACGTGCATTGACAGCCACCATACTATAGTGCTCTGGAATAACCACAATGACATCGCATAGCACACGGACGACTCTTCATTTCGCCTCTATTGAAACTTCATTAGAACCAACTAAGTGGTTTACAGGAAAGGAAAGGCCCAATATTTTTCACTCGCAGAAGACGAACTAGTTGGAATATGTGTGAAAAATAAAAAGCTGTCTGTAATTGTACATACATGTCTTGCTCTAATTATTTGCCTCAATCTGTTGAAAAGCTAAAACAGCTCATGAGCTGCGCTCAAACTTCGCATTTGGGAAGTAAAGTAATCGTCGGCAAATTTTTTGTAGTCATTTAGTGCGGCCTCTGTGCATGCTGGAAATGCGTCTGATGGCTTCTCGTTTCCGACCAATCAGTAGGCTCCACGTCTCATCGGGAACATATCGCTTGGAAAAAGACTGGTTGCCGTCTGGGGAAACGTAATTTTGTCTTCCTCGAACTCGACTTCAGGATATCTAAAAACAGCAAAAACAATCGTGGGATGAAGGTAGGAAATCGAATCGGAAACGTGAACTCGTAACAATGGTTTTAATATAAGATCCCACAATTTGCAACAGTTGAGGAAAAGCTGAAAATAACCATCCAACAACCAGACAAACTAAATCATTCATTTGCGTGCGCAATTTGCGGATCTTTTTATTACAAAGCAATCGGTGGGTCGCTCACAACTTTATGCAGATAGTGGCAGGTTTCCGAAACCTACCGAGCAGGCCGAATAATATGGTAACTAAACTTCTCCATTGTTCATGAAGATTGACGTTGGTGCTGTTCTTTACAGTGTTTGGCAATATTCTAACGTCGAAGATTTTCTAAAAGCAGGCTTTAGGGCCTCTGTTTGATAAGACGAAAAATTTGTTTAGGCCCGCTATAGTCGTTCGCTCCGAGGTTTTCGCAAGCGTGCCATATTTAAAAGAGCAAGTATACATGCGTTATCGGCACATGCGATATCGAACATTCATTTTAATAAAACTTCAGTTTCGGTTCTTCGCTGACTGTATTCGTTGCTTATTTCGACATTTATATATACTTGCTGGTGTTTTGAAATTCTAAAGTACCGACTCCTTTCACGGAAGGGCTTGAAGCAGTGCGAGGGCTACAGGTCATCAGAGGCTAATCAGGATGGCGTCCACTTCGTGATTGTGCTCAGTTGCCGACAGCGGCACAGTGGGCTAGAAACCATGGGAGAAGGAAAGCTTAACAGAGGCCCCCGCAGTCTGATTTGTGTAGCAAAAATTGCAGTGGAGGTGACGTGCTTTCGCAATGGCTACTAGGATTCCTATAGGTATGGTTCGTCTCACGTGTCCTCTGCACCAACGATATCGACCTTGGTGTTGTAAAAGTCAGCCGAGTATGGTTGGGACTTCGAATGTTTATGTTATATTTGCGTAGTGCGGATATAACTATGTTTTAGAGGCCCACAGCGAACGTTATGTTTTATTGTTGTGCGTTCAATTTATGCGAAATGCCGTCATAACCGGGCTTGGAAGCGCGTGACAGCTGAAGGTGACCCAGCGCAACTTGAAATCTTATGCTCGCAAACTTGCTGAAACCATGAAAACGTCACAGACGCTTCGCCTGAGGGCAAGCCTGTAGGCAGGGACACAATCTCGCAGTGCAAGCTATCTTGACTGACCTCAGTCGGCCTTCACTTTCTTAACTTTGCAAACATGTCCTGAAACATAGTACGGTATCACTTGAGGCATGAAAATGACTAGGAATCCACGTTGTTTGCGCGCATTAAAGATATAGTGTTAAGGAGCCGCGCAAAGCAAATTAAAAGAAAGCTATAGACTTGTTCCGGCTGCAATATTTTATTTTTGTGCTACAGGAAACCGGGCAGCTTACATGAACACGTTCCCTTCTGGTGCCTGTTCAAGGCCTGCTCGATTTCAAATGCCATCCATTCTGACTACTCATTTCTTGTCAGATGATAAGGCGCGCTTATGTGGTTCAACATATTTTGCCTCGGAGAAAACCAGATTTCTGAAGAAACAAAGCATTGACAGGTGGCCAAGGTTTCTTAGCGCATACAATTATGCGAAAGTACTGAGTAGCTCTTCATTTTGGGTTTCGTTCGGTTTAGTTTAGACCGTTTAACGCCCCATAGCGACTCAGGCTATTCGGGACGCCGTATAGGGAGGAAGCCTCGATCACTGGGGGTATTTAACGTGCACTGACGTAGCACAGTGTACGGGTGCCTTGATTTTCACCTCCAGAGAAAAGCGGCCGCCAAGGCCGGGACTCGATCCCGCATCTTTTGCGCACAACAGTGGAGCGCCCTAGCCACTGATTCACTGCAGCGGAGTGGGGATCATAATTTTGAGCATGTGACAGTACGCTCCCCACAGACATTTGCGGCACACATCTATAGCACACATACATCGAACAAAGACTGCACGCAGCGCATGCTGCAATCCTTTTGCTCGCTTCTATTATGGACACAGGGTTTGGGCGTACTATTATCATATGAACGGTATACCGCGGAAAACTTTGCAATTCTCTAAGAATATATTTTTTTTAAAGTCGGGTCATCAAAGTACCCATGCGCGCTTCACTTCTTTGCTAATACTCTCAAAAGCCCAAACTGTGCCAAGGCTCACCTTCATTCTCACGCTCCCCTGGAAAGACCATCTGGAGATATCTGGAGTAACCGTCATGCCGCAGCTTTTGGCCAAAGGCCAGGGAGGCTGTTCTCGCGCAGGCTAGCTAGTTTTCCTCCAAGCGCCACCGGTTTATTTTGTATTAACGTGCCATAGAATGCACCGACGAGATACAACTGACGCGAACGGGGCCTCATGCATTCAAAGCGGATGGATTCGTTAAGGCCTCTTTATTCTACGTACTTTGCACCGTTTTTTTTTTTTTTTACATGCAAAGGAGCTATAAGGCGATACGCTAAAATTTTACGAGTCAAGTCTGTCTGTCATGCCTTGTGGTCATCATTATAAAATGGGTGATCCAAACAAAGTGCAAGCTTCTAAGCTCGCTTTGGTTAGCATTCAAGATGGTTGCTCTATTTTACACTTATCGAAATTAGTAACAAGCCGTCACAGGTGGAGTAGCATATAAGAACATGAATATTACCAAAGAAAATAACTAACCTGATGACACATAAAATCAAGCAACTTCTGGATCACGGAAATATCAACTGTATTAAACGGATTATGCGCTAGTAAAGAACTTCTGAGAACGTAAAAAAGTGCTCTTTTTTCTCATTACTGCCAATTTTTGATTAAAGCATAGCAATAAAGTGACCCATCTTACATTGCGTGAATCTTTAGCAATTTGGCTTTGCTGTCACGTTTAATGACAGTAGAGTCATCGGTGTCTTTTCAGAAGTAGTGCAGCTTTCGCTCCGGTTACTTTGGAACACTGGCCGTAGACGCGGATCTGTTTAAATCCCTTTGCATAAGTGAAGCCTTAACTGCGTCTAAGAAAACCGCAGTGAACGCTAAAGGCGGTTGTGGGCAGTTAAATTCCGAAGTTGGGATATCTTAGTTTATCACTGTATAACAACCTATAGCGCTGTCTGAGGCCGCCGAACTGGGCTAGAATCCCTGCCACATTAGCAGCCCAAACTATGTTCAGTCCATGTACTCACTGTGTTAAGGAGTGGGAAGACTTCCTTTGAGATGAATTTGTTTTTGCCCAACATGCTTTTCGCTCCTTCTCCTCTTTTTCTCCTAGTTTTTACCGTTAGTAGCCTAAAGTATCACTGCCTGACAGTGGAACGCATGCTACTTCTGATACCTAGTCACATTATTTCTTCTATGTTCCAGTGCAACACAATTTTGTAGTTTTATTTCTGTGATCGTCTTCCTTTGTACTTTTCTCCGGTGGTGTAGGCATGTAAGTTTATTTCGTGTCTCTCTCACGCAAATACGTTTCAGGCAATAACCCTAATAATGAGCTAGAATTCGCTATTTGCATCCCAAGCTCTGGTCATTATAGCGACGCACTAAAACTGCTGCGCAGGTTATGGCGAACATGAGGCGTGCCATCATATACGGCGACAGCTACGTTCCCTGGGAGTACGAGAAGATGGGCGACTCGGACGCAGACCCGGGGCTGTTCGGCGGAGTCTGGGTGTCCTGGAGGAGCCCTCACTACAGCCGCTACAGACTGAACAAGCGCCAGGAAGAATGCCATTTTGATTGCTGACGACGGCAGACGGCAGCGTGCTTCTAAATTATTTTCCCAGATAAATGGACAATGCAGACGTTCGCACCTAAATTGCCTGAATTAACACTTTGCAGATGCACCATCTCCAAAATGGGAATTACAATATAGCGTAAAATGTGTATCATGCGCAATAAATTTGAAATACCGCTACTCAATGGCTCCAGTCGTTCGGACAAAGCGGAAAACGTTTTCTGCAGAAATTGTGTTGAACCGGTGAGGACAGCTAATTTATTATTTTGCCTTGTCGGATACTGAAACGTAATAAATGAACTAACACGGATGAGGCCCGGTTGGAGTATTGCTGGCCCTGCCAGCGATCGCCTTATCAGCCCATTTTCAGTTTCCCGAATGTTACGCTTGTGCCGCACTTCAAAGTTCTGGAGATACACACCACGTCTCATTAGAGCAGTTAGAATTGCAACTACTTTCACTCAATTTGGCAAAACAAGCGAACTTGCCACTTTACGGCAAGGCAATACGCTAAAGTTGGCATCCATTTATAAACTATGCGAGACTAAATAAACCTCGAAGTGAATGTATCCCTTGCGGCGACCTGAGGCAACACAAATATAAAGTATTGACGAGAAAACTTTATCTTTAATGCATGCATGTCGTGGCCTTGGTGCCACAAATATGAATGCTTTTAAATGGGAATCTCTAAAGAATGCTCTGGTAATAACTGTATGAGAATGTTTACTGAGCAGCGGTTGCTTTGCTTATTACAGAGCACGTGTTAGAGGGACCGGAATGGGAGGCATGCGGTAAATTCGTACCCAGTTCCTATACCGCACTACCGTCAACTCTACCGCGAGGTCACCGCGTACCAATTTTGTAGCAAAGTATCGGAGAGCGAAGTGCAACGTAATATAATGTGAACCTTCACAAGATTGAACGGTATTGTGCAACATTTCTTTCGCGGCCGCATACTATATTTGCATATAAATTACAATCATTAATTGTTTTAGAAGCTGTGGAACTCCGCATACTCTTTCACAATGGAGTTTAAGACTACTCATACAGCGATACAGCCACTTAATGTTTCCTTCGCTAGGCATTACAGACTAAATGAAAGATTTAAACAATACATCAATGCAGGGTATAGAACCCCTATCAACAGGAAGCACCTACAAATTTGGGACTAGCCACTGTATTGAAACTATGTTATACATCTCGAGACCTTGCAAGCAGTAGGGACTATGATTTTTCTAAAATAAAAATTTATCATTTGACTAGCACGTTTCTTAGTTATTTAGCAAGAGGCTTGGTATAGCGATTGTGACGTGGTGGAAGGTACACGCCATGATACAAAGAAGGCGTTCGGTCTTTAGTACGAAGCCGAATGGAACCGTGTTAACTGCCATTCATTCAAGCGCTGCAAGACTTCGAGCGCATTTATCGAATGATTGTGAGGCAGACTGGGACATTTTCTTTAGGATGCCTCATTTATTGAAACTAGCTAATTCTCGTGCCATACTCTTCAAAGCAAAGCGCTCGCGCTGTGCCCTTCTACTCCTTGGTCCTCGTTGTTGTCTCTACCTTGAATATGAATAGCTAATTCTACGGCATACAGACGGCGTTGGTGACCCAAATACTTTGTTTTGTTTTTTTTTTTTTTGTTGTTGACATACCTGAAGATCTTCCCCTTCATTTAAGCATTGTTTGGGCCATAAGCTGAAAATACTGCGGCGCGTTTTTGTATGGGGAAGTCGATCCTTTTCATTACTGTGCAAAGTTCGGTTGTAAACGAATGCAACGACTGAGGAAAACTAGAGTGACTAACCCCTAGCGCAGCTGCTTGCTTCGTGTGCGCTCTTATTTATGGCGGCAATGATGTGGGGGTCCGCAGTAGGGAGGATTATCGTAATGCATACATTTATCATAGCGAAGGTTCCTCGGAGTAGGTCGCATTGGCCCGACGCAGCTGGAGAGCAGATTAATCGCCACCGGCACCGAGCGGCAGTGTGCAAGCCGTCTCGCTCCATCTCAAATGCACGGGGTTTACGGAGCGATTGCCGCCTGAGATGGCCTTGCGAAATGCTGCCGCTGGCTCTGTCTTGTGCTTTGCGAGCGAAACAAGAGCGAGCTGAGGAGGAGGAGGAGGAGAAAGACGGTGGGAGGTCGATGAAGTGGAAGACAACAGCACTCCCCTGTGAGGTGCTGCCATCTAGCATCAACTAAGCGCGATACCTTAGCGAAGAGGACGACCAAAGCTAATGTTACCTGTTTGTCTATATCAGTGCAAGATGAATTATCTCATCGTTTATTTAAGGAAATAACGCCAAAGACGCATGGGGGAGGGAGCGAAAAGTGATCTTGTAAGAAACAGTGGTTTACCTAGCGTTAACCCTTGCAGTACCATATTGGCATGGTGATATTGGCTCGAAGGAATCCTCGCCAACTTTTTTATATTTGCCTGCATAAAAAGAGATGCATAATCGAAAATTCGATTTAATACCAAGGGTTTAGTGTTGTTTGACTGAATGTTATTTCACTACCGGATGGCAGAAGGCTATTTAGGGTCCAACTTTATTGTAATGCCTCCCATCCTGACATCAGTTACCTTCTGATGACCTGATGATAAGAAAATATTGATGTTGCTAGATTTTTATCCTAATTTGGCCCTCGTAAGGAGAGGACTTACAGCCACGACCGGTGCGTACCGAGGGGAGTTTCTCGCTAATAGCAGAGATGTGTAGAGGATGTCCATATGGGCGCGACTGTCGCTTTCGCTCTGCATGTTAACTCTATGCCGTATAGTAACTCTACCTGTTATTGGATGCGACAACACATGAAGAAACGCACCTCTTCCGATCGCTGGGCCGGCTATATGTAAGAGCATCGGCTGGTTAAAAAGGCTGCTGCTCTTTTTTTTTTTTTTCAGACCTTCCTTATTTCTTCATTACCATGACGCATGTTGGAACGGCGCCCACTCATGACTTGAGACCACCCTCCTTGTGTTATTGTGGGTGCTGGATGTAGAGCTCTATGAGAAATGGAATATCCGGAACGAATAGTATAGTGTCATAACTTTGTTACCAGCTAGAAGACGATTCAATTCAATGTCTCCAACTGCTTGAATGTCAACTTAAAGTTTATCAGATATGGTTTCAGTCGGAACCAGAAGAAAAATGTCAACCCTCCCTCCCACCCCTTCCAAAAAAAAAAACGCTGCACATAAGGTTTCCTTAAAGCTGCAATTTACTCTAAAATGCAATAGTTAAAGAATACCATCTCGTATAAAAGCAAGTGTTTTAAAAACCATCGTGGTTAATAAACTTGAATACCAAACTTGGGAGCCTTGATAAAAGTAGGGGCGAGCTAGCAATACCACCCTTAGTGGATCATCTTACCACTGTACGGACTTTGTCATTATGCCACTGTTCTCTGATCTCACTGCGTGAAGTTTATTGCAGCTAGAGAACACTTTGCGCAAGTTGTATTTACCCTTAACTCGTATAGCCATCATCCACCTACTTCATTCCCGTCTGCATTACACATACAGGCTCAAGGGGAATTAGGCACGTGGAACACATCCCTAATCACAGGCTTTACTCTGCAATGACGGTGTGGAAGGCGTTTCAAACTGGAGTGCACTGATCATACTCAAAAGTAAACAGCAACGCAACGAGAACTCAAACATTTAGGCATACATTTTGTTAACATCCGAGGCTGTGTTCAGTTCTGTGTTTGGTTTGTATATTTCGTGTAGTGCAGAATTCGCGAAATACGTTATTTGACACATTCAACCAAAAACGAGAAAACTGAAATTGACCTATTTCATTGCTCATGGACAATGGTCAAAAGTGCCGCAACGCAATCCTCCAACAAATGCGGTGAGCTCCTTGTAACAAGTCATGTCGACCTGCAAATGCAGCGGGGCACACGTTATCACTGGCGTGGTCTCAGTTGCCTTGAGGTCCGTTGCCCCGAGCACAAAGTAAAACGAAAGCAAACCAGTGGCGGAAACCCAACAACACGCCATCGCACGCGTCGCCTGGCTCTTGTCTGCCCTCGCAATCAGCGCACAGCTTAACGCTGCGTGCCGACGGCCAAGGCGCCGGCACGGCGGACATTCATTTAAAAACGCCGGCGCGCATACCTCGAACAAGGTCGGCCGCCTCGGGTTTTTGGCTCGCCACGCCCAACAGGAACTGACCAGTGCTCGCACTGAGAACGAGAGACAAAATGCGATGCCCTCGCGTGTGAAACCCGCCCACATGAGTCGTTTTCTCGGTGACCACTGTGGAACCTAAGCCTTGTTTCAATGGGATAGATCTCGGCAGCCATCAATGTGAAGCCCAAAAAGCTATTGTCTAGAGGTGAAGAAAACTACGCTCCCTGATAGTGAATGCCTTAAAGTATAGAGAACTCAGCTGGGACGCCGATAAGGGGGCCAACAAAAGCTCGGGAGGATTGAACTGACCAATTTGAAAGCGCCTTTCGGTTAGACCCTGCATCCACTTAAGAAAGGGACGTTGGCGTATTGATGATGTTCGTTTGCGACCATCAAAAACATCGATATAATGTTCTCGTAGTGAAAGTTGACGGCATGGAATATTTGGCAGCATAGTCTTTTCACAGTATAGATTCTTAAAAATTAGCTAGCTCTCTGCCTCTTCGAAACACAAGCCATTAGTTGAACAAGTCCTAAGATTGGTTACGTGTTTAGGGTCTGGAAAAAGTGATAGTAAAGAAAGTGTACCTATTTTTACTATCACTAGTGTGTATTCATCTAGTGTGCTTAATATGCTTAAATAAAGTGGATGAGCACATTGAACGTAGTTCAGGAATTGATATCACCTACGCATATCTTTAGTAACGAAACAGCCTTTCAGACTGAGACATTGATATACGTCGCTCCTTGTGCAAAAGAAGCGCTGAGATGAGAAGCGCACGTAGCGACACCAGGCTATTCTTGTCTGGAAGGTCTGCAGATGGTCGTTTTAATCATTAACGGTAAAATCCACTGCGTTCTCGACATTTGATGCACTATAGAGTAGGTTTTCTAGGGAATGCTTAAGGTCTTCGTACGGTGTTCAATCAGGCGACTCTGGCCGATGCTTACTAAATGGATATTAAATCTCCTTGTGAAATTTTACCATTTTATTAGTTGCCAAAACGCTGGTAAATTCCGGCAACTAATTCTTGCAAGACATTTGTTTCTTGCCATTATAAAGAGAACAGAATTTGCTGTCTATGATTCAGGCTCCAAGTACTTATTGTTGACCTATTTGTTAGTATGTGGCACATTTTGATGCAAGGACTTGAAGCGGGATGAACTGGCCGGTACAGGCCGCTACGTGGCTAAGACAGCAAGGGTGTCACATGCAAATCGCATTATCAGGGCTAGCAAACAAAAACCTGACGCCGTTCAACGCTGTCTAATATGAATCTAAGGTTAGCTCAGCGTTTTCATTATAAATGATGGCATCTGGGTTCTACACCCTGCCGCGGCAGTGTTTTTTCAGAATTTTTTTTTTTCACGACGATGCTCACGGCGATGTTCACGATATTCAAGACGGCTTTTGGCAATGTCACTCCGCTTGGTGGATGATGGAGTGCCGCAGATGAACCTTAATGAAGGCGATATGTTTACCGCACAGCACAAGAGTGTGTTTAAGTTGGAACTTGATGAAGACGGCAAAGTTTGCTGTACGTCGCGAGAGTGTGTTGCAGTTTTACACGAGGCGGGACCGGCTGCGGCGATAGTACAGTGCTGTCATGCATGGGCCAGGGAAGCTGATGTGCTCGTTATGGCGCGAATTGAAAACCAAGCCACGGTAATGTTTTTTTTTCATAAATGTTTTTCTGGCATATTTGTTATATCCCAATTCGGGTGGTGTGCATACATCAACGTTATATGTGTAGTGCAAGGTTACATACAGGTGGTCACGTGGTCAATGCAGAAATAACGCCAACCTCGCAAATGAGCACAGTAGAACTAACGTTCTAAACGGTGGCAGCAGCAATGGCGCCTCAGCCACGTCAGCAAGATAATTTATGCATGGTGATAAGTTCAACGGCGCCTACGATTCCCATCTGAACAAGTAGACTATGTAAAACGTCTTATGTCACACGCAAAGGATAAGCATTAAGTCTTATAGAATGATGCAATTTGATTGTTCTGAGCCCTGAAGAATTCTAAGCATATATATATTGTTACGGGGAACAACTAAATATATATATATATATATATATATAT
>JAJIZL010019777.1:377501-444441 GCA_023969395.1 Amblyomma maculatum | reverse complement strand
AGAATTCTTCAGGACTCACAACAACCAAATCGCATCATTCTATAAGACTTAATGCATTAAGTTTTATAGATTGATGCGATTTGGTTGTTCTGAACCCTGAAGAATTCTAAGCATATATATACACCAACCAGTAGACGAAAAATATCCCCGCAGTGACGCAGTCTAATTACATAAAAACGTCAGACCCTGCACGCAAACGCGGACGATGGATAAAATAAATCAGAAGTGACAAAAAATTAACAATTATTTTGACAATCACATCTGTACTATCTACTTGTTTGCACAACATTGATTTAGTGCAGTTCATCATAATGAACTGACGCCAGCTCACCAAATTAGCAATACTTACAGAAAATCCTGTGCTTCTTGGTAGATAGGCAATAACGACTTCCACACAAGATTTACATACGTATTTTATTGTGCTTCTTGTACAGGGTGTCGTGCGAATAGTGTTCGTGTGGTTTGGAGTGTCGAAACAACTGTCCCGTGTTTTGTGCACATCCGTCGTGTTTGTACTCTAGCGCATCGGCCTATGGAGAACACGTACCGTATCCGTCCTGCGGAGCCTTTGCCCGGGTTTCTGTGTTAATTTACATTCAGGTCGCTGCTACTCATAGGAGTCTGCAAAAAGGAAACATACGCGTCGTTAGCAACGCCATAGGTAGCTCCTAAGTCAGATCAGAGTTTCACGCTTTCTTTCGAAAACCGCGGAGTGCCGCCAATAAAACTGTACATACATTGTGGGGATTCGACGTTCCAAAATTAATTGCGAGAGGCAGTGGTAGAGGGCCACGGGTCGATGTCGACCACGCATATAGTTCTGTACCTTGTGCCGACCTCACAAATGCATGGATGTTTTCTTACTTTGCCTTTGCTGAATACCACCCAGAATCGACCCCTCGACCTAATCAGCGGGCGAACGCTGCAGCCACTCAGCTACCGTGAATGTGCAACCGAAACAGCAACTAAACCTAATTTTTAATGACGCACGATCCATATTCAAAGAAGGGCATTGTATTTAAGTAGCCTACAATATTCTGCCTTCGGTACAGAAAAAACGAATGGCTAAAACATCGTACTATTATTCCTGTGCATGAAAGGAAGAAGAACCATGAAAGTGAAGAACACACTTGTAGCGGAAAAACTTTCGAAAATAAGGTCAAAATTCTAAAACATGGAATAAAGAACTTAAAATATCGAGGCTGGCAGTGAGAGAATGTAAGCCATAAAAAGTTGCGTTGGTACCAACTGTTTTATTGTTCCAATGTCTGAACATATTCAATGCATGCCTTGCCGATTGGTCATAAAATACAAACAACTGCAAATACATCTTGGCCACATAATTAAGAAACCGTCCGTGGTTATTATAGAGCAGTTTGGTAATTACGCGCCGAGACGCCATTTTCAATTAGGGGGCACTGTGTAAATATTGGGCTCCTTCCACCACTTCCGCATACACGTATAAAAAGCAAACCCATGCCAAAATGAGCATTTCCTAACCACACTAACCTCAGGCATAGTGATGGCTTGAAAGTCCCCATTTTCTCGATTCTTAGCGTTTACAATCTCGCATAAAATGACCCAGTTTACTTTGGTGTAGGGGGTGTAACGTCCCAGTCCCAAATGATGGACGCCGTTGAGCTGGGCTCAAGAAATTTCGACCACCTGAGATTCCTTAACGTGCACTGCCACGCACAGCACACCACTACCATGCTTTTTGCCTCCATCGAAAAGCAGCCGACGCACCGAAGGTTCGATCCCGCATCCTTTGGTTCACCAGTCGAGCGCTGAATCCACTGAGCCACCACGGGGAGGCAGAAGTTAACCTAGATAGTCTATATATAAGATGGGAAGATATTAAAAAGATGAAATGCGACCCGTTTCTTTGCGTCATGCATAAGGATGAATTCGCGCCCAGTATGGAGCAAAGAGCCACAGTGACGTAGAAGCCAACCAATTAACCACGCGTCCAAGAGTGTCAGCCCTTCAGTTGAACAAGACAGCCCAGGAGTGACATGCACTGCCGTTCTCTGCCTGCGGGCTGAGCTTAGTATGATGCGGTTACTAATTCGAAAGAGGTTATCGACCATGCAGCTCTCTCTCAGTAGGGAATATCCGTAATCTCTATCGCTTCCAAATACCCCAACAAATCGACACTTCAAACTCTGAGGCAGGCCTTTTGTCAGCAGTACACACCAGTTAACCGTAGATCTTGCCATATCCGCCGTGTCCGTATCCACCGTATCCGCCGAGGACGACACCGTGGCCATATCCGCCGTAGCCGTGGCCAAGTCCGTATCCGTGGCCGTAGGCGAGTCCGTGTCCGAGACCGTAGCCTCCCAGAGCAACTCCGTAGCCGGCATGGCCGTAGCCGCCGTAGCCGCCGTAGCCTCCGTATGCGACACCAGCCTTGATGCCACCGCCAAAGCGTACCTGGAAACGGTTGCATTCGTCAGTTGGACGTGAAATGGCAACAGTGCCGGGGTCTACAGCTGATGCTTAAACGTATAGGAGGCAACATTTATTTGTGTTTAACGTCTCTGTCATGATGCATAAGAGATTGGAATACATGGCTCAGCTAGTGCCGCTAACCACTGACCGCTAAATAGTTATTGCAACTTCACTATGTCCAATACCGAAAATTCGTGCTTGGAAAACTTTTATCGCTAAATGAACGACCAACGTGTAGAATTTACAGTACCTTTTTCTTCAGTAATATTTCCTGGGTGCTTTGAAGCAAGAAGTGCTATATTAAATCTAGCTTTGGGTTGTAGAGCAGTCGGCGAAGGTCGCTGCTGGTTATAAGGAGGTACCCACAGACTTATGTAAAGTTAAAGCTCGAATGCCACATTTGTTAGAAACTCAAGAAACTATTCTGGGAGAATTCACGTCTTTTTTATTTCAGCAAAATAAATACCTCATGTCAAGCTTAAAGAGCAGTCCCCATACCTTGAGACGACCTAGGGATGACTTAGGTATATACCGAGGTGAAGACTGATATATGATGTGTGCAAAAGTTTTCATTAAAAGGCATCATTCGTTTCCCAGCCCAAACATTTGCATATCACGAGCGAACTTTTTTTTAAATTTGCGCAAGTGATTTGTAAACGCTGGCTGAACAGGATTCAAGTCAAGCATTATGAAGTTCTGAGATTTATATTTTTTGCAATTGTACCTTTGTAGTGCCCTGCTGTGAATTTGTACTTTTTCATAACTCAGCTTAATCTGCCCTCAGTATAACATGTTTTTCATTTCTCCAAGTGTTTTGGCTAAACTATGGTTTGGCCTGAATAGGTATGAGGGGGTCCAGTCAGCCCTTCTTATCACATTCCACATCGTCCGAGACGCCTCTCACCTGAAGGTTGTAGGCCTGGGGCAGGAATCCGCGTCCGCCGTATCCGTAGCCCACGGATCCGATGGAGGGTCCGTACACACTAGCGGCGTACGGGGATGGGGGAGTGAAGCCTCCGGCTGAGGCGTAGGAGGCCAGGCCCAGAAGAACGGCGGCGAGCTGGGAGCACAGGGCAGTTTGTTCACAGTCAGAGAGCCATACCAACGTGTCTATTAATCGGCATTAATGAGGTTTCTTTCGTTTTTATTGGCGAGAAGAAACTGGAGAATTAACTCAGTTGAAAGGACTGCAGAGCTTAAATTAATTCTTAATGTCATTACGTTCATTCTGCTGCTCGTCTCCTCATATGAAGGACTCTGAGACCCACAGCTTTGCTTTTTATTAATATTTGCGACTGACCGATAGTAAAACGGTGACATATTGACCACAACGAATATTCTCCCATAATGCATCGTGAGCACACTATTTACAGCGCCTCAAAATCTAGCGCGCGTTTAGTCTACTAAAGCACAATCTTAGACACACCAGAACTTAATGTGCAATCATTCGTGTGCGTGGTTTTCGTATTCGATTTTAACACACACACCGTTACAGCTGAAAATAAATGTATCCTGGCACAATCGTAGATGTAGTCAACATTTCTGGCCACATGCGTCCATACGTATGAAGTAAGTGCTTCAATCTGGATTGAAAATAATCTTTAACAAAGCATTGAGGCAATCAGCTTTCGTGCGAAACAAGGCTAATTAAATGATGAGGGGGTTTTTACACGTAGAAAATGAACAAGTTGCACAGAAAGGAATCATAAACTAGAGCTGCAAAACAAACACACATAAAAGCAAGTTCTAAAAAAAAAAAGCCGCCTGAGTACTCAAACGCAGATTTGTATGGCCAGTGTTCATAACTTGTAGATGCAGTCCCTTCTTTTCTGCAATTGGATCTTTTCTTTTAGATATTTTGCACCAACATGGAGAATAAATGGAAAGCATGAAAAAATGAAACGAAAGGATTGAAAATAGCGAAATGAAGTAAAGGCAGCAACTCAAAAGGAACTAAAGTTGACATGTCACTCCTACATTTACAACCAAAATTTAGCACTTAAGTCACAAAAAGCGAGGAGACAAAGAAAAGAAACGGGCACGTGCCCAAATCTATTATTACTAAGTTACTACGAAATTTTAGATTTAAAGGGCAAGTACACCAAGTACTCTTAAGCATTTATTTTACCACGTCAGAAGGTATTTTTAGGTTTTTGATGTTGCCGATGAAGGCCGTAAAATAAACTCGCATCTTGTTGATAGCGCCACTATTGCAACAATTAAAGTGGCGGACATTGTACATAATCTTAGCCCATTTAAATGAAGGAAACGACGTCTTGCATTGCTTCTGGACCGCGCGACCATTTAAACTATAGGAAGTGCCCCACAGTACTGGAGGGTTGGTTCACCTCCTCATCATCATCAGCCGGACTATACCCACTGCAGGGCGAAGGCCTCTCCCATATTTCTCCAATTAACCCGGTTCTGTGCTAGCTGCATCCACTTGACCCCTGCGACTTCTTAACCTCATCCACCCACCTAACTTTCTGCCGCCACCTGATAAACTTTCCTTCCCTTGGAATCCGATTTGTTACCCTAAGTGACCATCGGTTATCCTCTCTTCGCACTACATGTCCTGCCCATGTCCATTTCTTCTTCTTAATTTCTACTAGAATGTCGGTAACTTGAGTTATTTCTCTGACCCACTCTGCACGCTTTCTATCTCTTAATGTTACCCCTACCATTTTTCGTTCTATGCCGGCAAAATTCACTTGGCGTAATTGGAGAGTTTTGGGTGCCGAAGCTAAAAAGTAGTTCAGTGCAGAAATGTCGACTACTTTACTCGTTCGAGCTGAATAACAGACTGAAATGCTAAGCGATGAACGCCTAATTTGCTGCAAGAAATTATAAAAAAACCTTAAGTGCCGTCAAATTGTGTTCCTAAAGAAACAAAAGGGGTTGGCTCATCTTTGAATTTGAGATGGCTTCACACGCGCCAGGACATTTCTGCTGCGCATAGCAATAGCGAACGAAAGTTACGACTAGTCAGGAAAAGGGAAATCAGCGATAGATGACATGGGCATGCAAACTGCGAAAAAGCTTGCAGCTTGGCACGTCCCAACCTCATTATTAAACCAGGATTCGTTGCTTAACAAATTTGTCGATTAAAAAAAATTTATTCATTTGGTAGGCACAAATGTCATTATTTGTGGACGTATTGAACTTTTGTTTCAAGTATACCGCAAGTTTCGCACTACAATGTTTTGCTATTTTTTGCCAACCCTACTTAACGGGCATTACTGGGCTAGATACATATTACGCTTTCCTTTCTTTTCTCGTAAGCAAATTTATAATGTGCTTACGTCACATTGAAATTCATCAGAATGCATTATTGACCAGCATAATGCATAATGTTTTTCAAATTGAATATGCTCCTCCTACAGCCTTTGTCTGTCGTGGGACACTCTTCGGCAGAAACTACCGGATGAAAATCAAGTCATATTTCGCTGAAAGTCAGAAATATATTATTTTCATTCTTCTCTCCGCTCAAGTTTCAGCAAGGCTTGTTTCAATTATCATTTATCGTATAGTTGGATCACAAGTTAATACCACATTCTTAACGAAGAACGAAGCAAGATTGCCTTGTACCCCTTAGCTGAGATTAATCGACCCTTGTTCAACAAATGAGCACACTTGTGCAAAGGCAAGACAACGTCTACAAATCAAACAAGATTCTCGGCCTCCAGATAGGAACTTAACCTGTTTTACCCATTTTATTAGTCCTTTCTGCTTTCGTACAACCTTAAACCACTCTAACTCCGGAGTCACGTACAGATTCGTTATCTAACCAAACAGCGATCAGCTCCATCAGGAAGGATGTGAACGCAGCAGTCAAGAAAAATTAAAAACTCAGCACCGAACCTTTGTCACCAAATCGGCAAAGAGCTCCGATTCTAGCTCTCTCGACAATCATACACTTTCCTTACTGTATACGGGTGCGTCAGAGGTACTAATCAAGAGCGCCATTTCGAGACCGGATAGGCCTTGATGGCTTACGCGAATTGAAACGAGAAAGCTAGAAAGAATGGCCTCGCGCATTTAAAGCAACAACCTTGCGCACGACCCGACGCGACCCAAAGTGGAGTCGTGAATCAGTGGCGCTTGCGGGCCGCTCCTGCTTCCTCTTGTTTTGTTTTTTTTTCTATCTATTCAACGTGGTATTAGGCGCACCGTAATATAAGTGGACTGTTTAAGACTTTACAGCCGGGCACAACCTCTATACCTCCGCACGAGGCGTAGGAACGTCAAGGTCCGAGACCGTAACGATTGGAGCCTGCACTCTCTCTCTTTAAGCTCGGTCACAAACTCCTATCGAGATGCGATGCGCTAAGTGCTAGCTGCGATTCGGCCTAGGTTGGTAGTCGCACATTCGGATGCGATCAGAAAAATAAGACCGCGGAAGCACGCCGAGGATGCCGGTCAGAGTATACACAATCTCATTTAAGTTGGAAATCGGAACAACCCGACTTCTCTCGTCTTACTTTTGGTTTGTTTGCTTTCGCCCCAATTGTAAGGGAGATAAGGGAGAGTTCGAAAAGCTGCGTGTACTTGAAGTTTTGCATACCTCATGAGGGCAGTGGCAATTGGAATTGTAACAACATCCCCCGAAGAAATTTAAAATTGCGTGTGTTAACCATTTCCTCAAAGCAGTGCTCCGCAATCACCCGCAAATTGACTTTCTCGCAGCGCGGTAAATTTAAACCTTCCCGGAAGTTGTTTTACGAGGGTTTAAATGAATTCAAACTTCACTAGAAAATTTCATTTCGACAAGAATGTCTGAACAGCTTAGAGATCGACGCGAGTTTACCCGGTTAGTGTCATTAGTCAAGTATAGAAGACTCCCCCCACAGACTGCCTCTCAATCAAGAAATTAGGCTTGAGTCATTAACACAAAATCACGACGACATCAAAAAGGATCGTCGCCACTGTCATTTCCGGCCGGAAATGCCTCCAGTTATCACCTAATAGGTGGCGCCTCGACCGCAAAACTCGCGCACGTCATCAACATGAATGCGTGACGACACCAAAGAGCGGCAGCACTGACACCGTATAGCGGAAGCGTCCTCTGGCCCTGTAGAAACGTCACACACACATCGATGACGCCTCGCGCGAGAGATCCATTCCAGGCACAGTGTCGTAGCCCGCCACGCAGCGCGCAAGGACCGACTAGACGCGGCTCCCCGAGTGAAAGCGTCGAGCGGCGTTCGCGCGGCAAGCACGTGGGCCATACAAACCAGAGCGTTCATGGCGGCTGCGGTGGTGGCTGTGGTGGCGATAACAAACCGAGAGCGGAGAGTAATTGTTCTCCTGGCCGGCTCTGGTTTTTATACAAGGTGGGGTGGGGGAAGGCGCCCGAGGCTCGCCACCGTCTCCGGACTGAGCGGACCTCCTCGGTTACCGCATCGGCCAGCGGCCGCCTCGGGTCCTGTCAGTCCTGCCCGTTCGCCCTTTTTTTTTGCGGAGCAAGGCCGGCCCGGAATGCTCGCGCCCCCTCGCTGGGCGCGGTTGTCCGACGCTGATCACCCTTCTTCGCGAAGGACCTCTATCGCACTCCTGGCCTACAGCCGCGCGCGCACTGCGTGTTTCTGTCGGATAGGGGAATTCGATGTGATAAGCGAGCCGCCAGAACGGAGTGGCAGTACGCCTGTTTTCTCTTCCTTCGGCTAGAGTGAGCTAGGCACTCAGCGACACGCTCCTCTCTCGCTTACAAAGGCGGCATGAGATACTAAGCTGGCTATCTATTCCTCAGTGTTAACAGAAACGCAATGCTCTCGCAGTGGTACAGAGTGCGTGAAAAAAAAATTCTAAACACCGTTTTCCTTAGAGCTGTGTTATGGGGCATTCAAGACATTTCCAAGCCTCAAAATCTTCGTACAGAGCATAATTATCATTCTTAACTCAGGATACGATAATATCCTCCTACACGCCTCCAGCGCCTATTGTCATAAAGAAGTGACCTATGCATGGGAACACATCTGATATAATCTGCGGATTGAGAAAAGTTCTTGGGAACTCTTTCACTTCAGTTGTGCGAGGGCAGGGACAAAGGAGAAGGGGAAATCAGGCGTCCAAAGTGAGTAGCTTTAGAGTCTGAATTTGGCCGCCTATATAGGCTTTCTTAATGTCCTCTCTACCGCACAGGAAATGGGCGCATTTGCATTTCGTTTTTATGGACTTGTGACAGCGACTGGCAGCCCGGACTCGAACACAGGACCTCGTTCTTACCACTCTAAAGCCACGACCAGATAGCCAACTCTGCTGTTGTGAGAATGCTTTCAATTGGGTGAAGAATAATGAATACGGAAATAGGAGCGAGAAAAAAAAATACTTTTTACAATAACTCTCCAACTATGCCAATAATGTTGCCATTGTCACAAGTTATATAAAAAAACTACCCGTGTCATTTACAGGCCGGCTAGAATGTCATTCTAGTAGACCGATATTTGACTGCTTCATGTTATATGTACTTTGTAATCACGTGTACCAGGTGACTTTCGCGCCAATATTGCCTCATATGAGGACGGTCTTTGCCACCTTCCACATCAGTCTCCGATATTTTTTTTTTTTCGTAAAGCTTACAAATCCGGCTTGCTGCGCCCGTATACCTAGGTCAATGTCACCAGTACGTATTGGACATATGTCGCGACATGTTATCCTCAGGATGCAGCTGCATCTAGGTCCGTATTGTGAATTCGCGTTGAAAAGCGTCGTTAGCTCCCTGGCCACGAGCCATCTGATGGGCAGAGACATCGGAACCAAATGTCGCTACCATTTTCGGTTTCGGCGTTTCTACCAACCCTTACAAAAATTTCTTTTGACCTGGTTTTGACGCCTTGCTGGATACGAGTTGATTCGAGAGAAAACCAACATAAACCCAAAACTGTTGAGTCTATACTTAACAATTGCTATCCAAAGTTTTGTTGCGCTCCCCCCGAATAGATTATGCTGAGGCATATGGACACATTTTCCGTTGTGGTCTTCCAGAGCATATAAAGAGCAAATGTACACTCATAAGTGCATTAGCTGAAAGATGGAAATAGTTTCCCTTGGCAAAGATTTGAAAGCCACATGTACCAATTAAGATATATATGAGTGGCAAGTTCGAGCATGAAACATAACTTCCGATAAGAAGGCATGTGTTATTGCGATAGTTGGCCGCCGATTTCCGAAATTCCGCACAGAGGGCAGATTTTGGGATTGTTGGACGCCACATTCCGAAGAACACAAAACAGCTCTATAGCTAATCGCTTCATTTTATCTGTCGACAAAAAAAAAAGAAGAGACTCAGAAATACAGAATGTCGCATGTGAACATGATTTGTTGAACTGCAACGAAAATGAATAACTATTCACCAGACAATATTACATAACATAGCTGATTTGCAGTTTACACACCTTGCACACACTGAGAAGTCATTGTACAGGAGTATATATAGATGGACTTGAGTTACCACGAGGTGGGTACCGCTGGGGGGCGACTGCTCCTAGCCCTACGGGGCTGGGACTAGCAGGTATATGCTACTGGCGGGGAATAGCCTGCCATCGGTGGTTGTACCTGTTGCCAGCCTTCTATATCCTTTTCCTTCTTCCCACAGTTGCAACAAACTGTGTAGGTGTGTATGGGTCTGAAATGTTTGTGCGCACAGTATCGTGCGCCTCAAACACCCCCTGTCTAGATACTGCAGATAACACTGCATCGATTGAACTTCCATGAAAACTGCTTCGGCGCAGGGTAATGATCATTAGTCAGATAAGATCATTCCAGTGTTGAACCAATAATTTCAACGTGCCCTCAACAAAAAAATAGAAATAATATTCAGAATGCTGAACTCCAGCCTGTTGGCCCCTTTTCAGTGGAAATTTAATTCTGCCTCATTATTATGCCCACACCGGTCCTGCATGATCCCAACACGAATTCAACAAAGTATGTTGAGTCTGCTCAATTTATTTTCAATTTAGGTTCATACGGTGTATAATAGGAATGTAAGGGTGTACGTTTACTTCTGAAAGCTTCACTCTATGACAGGAGATGGGTCCTGCCTAAGTTCAGCGTGGACCTTGTCATAGACCCCAGTTAAACTGAATCCGCTACTTCTTACTCACATCGGCTTAGGTAGAATCCTGTTTGGCCATTTTAAAACTGTTGATTTTTATAACTGACAAATTACGATCGTGACAAGATCTATAAAACGTTTTGTGGCAGTCAGCCTCTCTAAAACATGTTTGCCGCATCTATACAAGCCTTGCAACTAAACAACGCCTGTTCCAAGGGAGGTGTAGGATCAGACAGCCGTTTCTGGAAAACGAAGGTGGCCTTCGATGACCCAATGTCAGTCCACAGCTTCGTTTGAGGAAGCTTCTTTAATAGCTACAAGCTCATTGCCTTATTATCAAACGAAAAATATAGTAAGAGGGGCACTGTCTATGCCTTGGGAATATAACGAGATAGCACCTGTGACCCATCCACATACGCAGCATATGATAACAATTTTATGGGAGCGACCACATGCCCTCCATGGGCCGCTTGTTTCTAAGAGTTACGCGTGGCCCTCGCATGGGCTAGTCTGCAGCTTGTGTCACCTGCAAATGGATTATCGTGAGTTCTAGTTCCGCCCTAAACCTAAAACTTTTCTTTAGGTAAAATCTGTTATTTGATCAATTCGGATGACTGTAGACTCGTTATGTGACATTACGTGTCCTGATTTAATCACTTTCATTCTAAGAGTTATCGCACGTTCAACAACAGTATAATATTGGTGTTTGAAATCCCTGCGCGAGTTGACGTAGCAGTGAAATTGCGACCCTGTCGACCATTCAGGATCTATTGCTCACGACCTACAACACCAGCTACTGCACCAGCTTTTCTGCTCGCTTATATCAGGTCTATCAGTACCTCTTATATCAGGCCTTCATCAGGCTATGAAATATGCAAACCTACTATGGTTTTCCGACGTCAAACACCACATTCGCGCGCATAAAAAATTCAAAGCGGTCCGCATTCTATATAACCGCTACAAGCGTACAGTTTTGCTCAGCGAACTCGTTTTCTCTCGCCGGCCTCACAGCCCTCGAGGTCCAGTAAAACGTTCAGCGCCTTGAATTCTCATACTCGCTTTTACAAAATGCGTTAAAGCTGGAATCTACTGCGCTTACGAGGTACAAGAGCATCAGACCGAGAATACATATGCACGCAGGAAGAACATTCCTTTTACAACACTACTTTTCACTTTCCTTATTTTCCACGAGTCGTCCGGGAATGGATTTCATTAAACCCTGCTATTACAACCAGCATACAACAAAAAGTAGTTGTCAATTCTTGAGAAGAAACAGTGTGACCGCAATTTAACGTTCTCTTACCACGAACACCTGTGAAAAACCAGTGTGAAAATCAGTGCATTGTGAATGTAGTGTAACCGCCTGTATTTCATGTATTTTTTGCTCTTCTATGTTGTCAGGCTTGTATTGTATCTGTTTTGCGATTAGCATGTTCCTACTCCTGTAGTAATTCCATCCGGTATTGACAGTATTCTGAAATCAATGAGTAATAAAAGATGAACACATTCACGGAAAAGCGAATGTAATCAGACTGCAGAAGCCGGAGGAGCACATTGCCGGCACGGTCATTCTCTATAGCCTATTTGTTATTTGCATTTGTATTTGTATTAAACTTGCACTTCCCTTGTTGCCATACAGTAATTGACTAGGTACTTCGGCGAGCACTTTCAAAATCACCTGTGATCATATTGTAGCAAAAAGGCAAATATCGTTAAAAAAACATAGCTGTTATTCTTGGGGAACGTTTAGGCCTATGCTGTTTTGAAAAATACGTACGTTTACTCGCCAGCAATAAAAATTTTGTGAACTGTTTTAGTTACCATAGCCTCATCTTTTCGGTAAAGAGTCAGTCTTTAGCCACCGAAAATCCAATTTGGTGTCCCTATTTGAAAATAACAAACAAGTGATAGATTAATCTTTGCAGCCGGACAGCGCGGAGGTTTCTCCCCACGTGAAGCCTGAACTGTGTATAAACTGGACAGTCCCATACCTTCAAGGCAAGCCTAATATCTTTTTATGACTTATTGCAGTCTTTATGACAAAAACTTCGAACAGCATGCACTAATTAAATAGAACCATGTCCCCTTTATCTTTCTTTTCGTTGATTTAAGACCATTCCGACCGCACAACCATTGTGCTTGCAAACACCGGCCCACCAGTAATGCACCGCTGTCCAATTTAAGCCTGACCAGCGATGGTACACGGTCGGCTGAGCTCTCATCTAATCCTACGTGGTAGTCATGGCTCAGCAGCTCCGCTCACTCTGGGTTAACGCTAGGCATCGCAGCTAAGCAGTAATGCCGTAGAAATTATTGATACAGTGATCGTAAAAATTACACAACAGCAGTATTTTTACAGCAAGGACGCCTTCCGCAGTATTACTCTGCGGTGCGCACAATTCACGTTCCTAGTCCATGCCATTGCGTAAGACGAAATCATCTGCATTTTATGCCAGAGCTTGTGCATTTCATCAGTGAATTACTTGTACACAATGTTCTTCCAGCGTTATTCAAATCCACTTACGTTTACCTTAGCACGATGTCGGTATGCATCGTACAGTGAGCGAGTGCCATACAACCGGCGTAATTGTCAGAAAACGTATTCTACTAAACCATACGTTTCCCGGCAATGGGCACTGGCGCAACTCACATGGCGAATGCAACCGACATTCAGGGGGTACCGGAAGGTATCACCGCGGATTTGACCGAGACAAAGACAAAGGCTAAAGAACGCCCACTGGTCGTGACTGCAGAAATTGATCGCTTCTGTGACCCCCTTTTGTCAGATGGAAGCCTGTTATCGGGAGTACGAACAAGGAGGAAGAGGCAAGGAGGTGCCGTTAGGTGTGAAAAACGACCTGCGCGGTGCCTGAAGCATTGATCAGTGAATGAACTGATTTCTCGGTAACAGGTGGGACGAAAGAAGAAGGCGTTGGCTGGCGTTCCAGTCAATCGCTTCTATCGAATGCGCTTACGTATTGCAGGACTTCTCAGGTGGGTTAAGTTAGTGAATTCAAGTGTTTTATAACTCGGATTATTTAAATTTCCAAGCCTCCCTATCGCTCCATCTGCGTGGGACATGGTGCAAACATCTTACCTATAGTCAACTGACAATTGCCGACCGCTTGTTCCAAACGCTCGAAGGGACTCGTATCGTGTCGATCATACTGTTGCACTGAGTGCGCATGTTAACATACTAGACCAGAAGCTCTGAAAATTGATTATTCGTTTTGTAAGTTAGGCAGGTAATAGCACATAACATAGGAATTTTGTTCGCTTTCAAGTTTCCTCATCAGGGTCACCAGAATGTATCATATTATTAACAAAGAAAAACGAGGAGCCCAGCTGTTCGTGTCTTTACCTGTAATTGCTAATGAAAAGTAAGAACCCACGCAGGAGACCTACTCAAAATATTTTCCTTCTTTTTGTTAAACAGTTGCTTAATTGAACATATTTCATTAGAACGATAACGCGTGGTTTACCAGACAACCGGTCACTATGTTACGCTTGAATAGACATACATTAAAAGCAATCTCTGCGTGATCCTCTTCACCGTGAATCCGGGCTTCTCAGTTATGACGAATAACCACGGCCTCGTCCGCGGCTAATAGCATATATTTACTTGCTCATGACAAAGGCAGAGCTTGTTGCCGTACGCATGACTCTGTCCATGGCGCTGCTAATTGACCATGTGAGAAATCCTTTCCCAAAAAGACCTGCCGCGGTGGTACATTGATTAGGGCCCTTGACTGATGTGACCAAGGATGCGGGATCGAATTCCGGAGTATCGATGGAGGCGAAAAGCAAGGCGCCCGTCTGCTGTGCGATGTCAGTGCACGTTAAAGAACCCCTGATGGTCTAAGTTTCTGGAGCTCTCCCCTACGGCGTCTCTCATAGCTCGTTAAGGCCGCAAATCAAATCAAAGTAGGAGGAAGATGAGGAGGAAAGGCCGGGAGGTTAACCCGTAACAGCAACCGAATCAAATCAAACCTTCCTAATAAGAGGCGCATGCCCAGATCAGGGGCATAGCTAAGGTTCCACGGAAAGCGCTGTTTCACGATTATGTAGTAAATCTTTCCGAAGTGAACTCCGCATATGTACTTCCAAATAAAATTAGTCGCTAAATTGCTTTGCTCTGTTCTCATCACGTCCACGCTTGTTGAGCGGAATTCCCTTTTGAATCATGCAACGGGCACATGCTCGTAGTGCATGACTCAAGCTCACGCCCAGGGCACAGGCAGGCACAGTGAAAAATGCCTGCTCCCGAGCAACAACAGGTCACTTTCGCGCCCGTAATGACAATCATTAAAGTGTATAAATCCTGTTGCATATATTTATCTTTAAATTTGGCGTCGACACACCCTGAAGTGTACAGGAAAGTTGCACCCGGAAACAACCACTTCTGCTCCGCGTACCGCATGCATCAAAAGACGGAAACAGGCGAGCGGGTCCTTATGTAAGCGCGAAGCATTTTCTCGCCCGCTCGCCCTGCTCGGAGCCAATTAGTCCTTTGTTTTCTTTGGTCGATGCCAGTTTGGCGACCAGGCCTTCTATCAATGGCGTATGAGATTTCAGCGCCGCATTCTTCGAAGGCACGCGGCACGCGCAAAGAAAACAAGGTCTGCAACAGGCCTGCCATGGGTATATACATGTATGCAAAAGTAAAATGAATAAAAGCTTTACAGACCTCCGCGCTGCACTTAAATCGACCGGCTTGCTTTGCATACTTTCAAAGCCGCTCGTTCGGCCGGCTGGACCGTTAGTAACTGTCGTCAATCGCAAAGGTGGCGCAACCAGATATTATACGGGCACGCTCCCTTTAGGTGGACGCACGTGTCTTGTTTTCTTGAAGGTGAGGGCTTGAGACTCCTCAAGGAGAAAGGTGGGACGTTTCCTCGGCTGTTGGTGGCATTTTCGTCTCGTCTTGCGGGAAAAGCCGCCTGAAAGCTCTCGAGAATGTCAGAGGCCTCAGTCATTGAGTCAGTCCTTTTCGTGTGACGTGAGGTATCCGGCGTGTTCCTGGCGTGAGTATTAGATGCACTGTCAGGAACTGGATGACGTCACTGCTACCTTAGTATATCCGGTAACGTGAAATGGCACGCGCAGTATACTTAACTCGATCGTTCAGTTCAAGGCAATGAATTGCTTCCTTGTGACGATTTAGGAAGGCGACCTCGAGGTATTTCCCCGGTCCCCGCATCGAACGCTCCTTATCGAACGCGATAAACGCGTCGCGTCGTCCTCGTCTCCAAGGCAACCGCTTGAAGTATTAATTCGGAGAAATGTGTTGACTGTTTTGAAAGTCACAGAATAACAATTTCTCACGGACCGACATTCCAAAGGGTACTAGTGCGTTTCATGACCTCATGGCTTACGTTTTCGCAAGTGTGGTCCTCAGCAAGATTTGTGTATCAGCACGTACGCTGGTACTAACCTGAGCAGTTCATTCTGTGGGATAACTTATTCAGAGTAATACCTCGGTAGCATAATTTACTTTTGCCTCAAAACAAAATGCGTGCCGCTCACTGCTTGAGCTGGAGCTAGCATTCGAAAAAAAAGTGCGCATAGCTCAAAGGACATAAGTGCGCTCTTTGCTTTAACTGTTTCATTCTAATGCGCTAACATCTTTATAAACAACATTCTAACTAAACGGTCGCTTGTTGACCCTGGCTGAATGTTGTCTGGATTGCTTAGAAAGCCGCGACCCGCCGAACACCAGCCCAGTAGAAGAGTAGCAGAGCTAACGAAGATTCATCACATCTGACTACACGGTCACGCGCGCATTTCACTCTAGAGGGAGTATAATTTTACAACACGCAGGCAGCGTCATGCGTGGAAAAATGCATCGTCAGCCAAAGATTGAGAGGACGAAAAGGAATTGGACAAAAAAACAACAACTTACAATTCAATAGATGCCCAAGCAGATTTCTAACAACGAAGGCATGAACAGATCAACTTTGTTTCAATCTCCTTTAGACCACGATGCTATCACCGCGTTTTTTCATTATTTTATAAAAAATACTGGACAAGAAAAAAATCGAACGTATCCTTTCTTTAGACAACGGGCCGCATATTATGAACCCTCCATAGCCCCGCAGGTGACCCAACACGGGCATCGAAATGCTACAAGAAACACACACACACACTCACACGTGCACGCGCGTTTCAAGGTAATGTAATGATTTTGTAGGCTCCAGCATACACAACCCCCGTCCCCTTCCCAAAGCCTGCTTCTGTCCAAAGACAGACTCGGTGGTTGTAACGATTTGATATGCTGCTTTTTGATACGAATCTTGCGCAGACTGAAAGTTCCGCCAACACAGCTTAATTACAGCACATAATCTTTTTTAGGTCGAAAACGCTTATACGATCAGTTCCGAGCGAGGATTTTGCGTGTTCATGACGCCTGATTGGCTTGTCAGATCATGACGCCACCATCCACGTAACCGCGCGCAGGTAATTAAAAGAGTTCATTCATACTTTCCATCTCCTCAGTGACTCATGGTTCCTCTCTTTTTCTCCATATATACGCAGTTTAACAGACTGCGTATATATGGCCCGTATATATGGCCCGACCTAGAGTGACGAAACAAAGCAAAGCGGTTTCGGTACCCCAATGTAGAATAAACGCGCACAAGGCTTCCTTTTTCCCAAAGACCATCGCTGAGCGAAACGTTCTACCGAACGGGGTGGCGAACCGGTCAACGTCCAATTTCTTTTTAGCAGCCATTGTTCCTTATTGGTGATTGCGGGGCATTTCATTACTTTTTGCTAGTTTTGCCTGTTTGCTAGTAAGTGTTGGAATTTAGATGTTGTTGGCTGTTGGTTGGCTGTTTATTGTTGATCGCATAATTTTGTTGGTGTTTTTAAATTCATAGTTTTTTGTCTTTATAGTACAGCAGCGATTTGTAACAAACAGCGTTTTTTTGCCTTGCAAACACATACTGGCTTTGCGGCCAAAAGTTTGCTAGCAGTACTGAATAAATAAATAAATGAATGAATAAAATATATCGATACTTACTCCTCTTTACGTTTCTCTTCCCCAGAAGTCATTTTATTTTTGTCAATGTAAATCACAACCTGTGTAATATAAAGAAAAAAAATTTAAAAATCCGAGGGGCTGGTAATTCTTAAAAAAAAAACCATTCAATGGTTCGCCACTAATGTATCCAGTCGGGGCGAAAAGGTGCAGAAAATGAGCATAAACGGATAAAACGAGACGCTTTTTCGATTTGTGGAAAAACATGCACGAAAAAAACGAGAATATAAACGCACGCATATGTTGACTGGTTCAGTATACGCAACTACACCTTAACCAATCCTCCCATATGGATATGTGACATACTTCAAAAGACCAAGAAGAACACTCGCAGGCTGAGCCATCACCACTGCGCGGACAGCGAAGATTTGAAAGAGACGTGAGGGGACAGATTGAAAGAGGAGACACTCGTCGAAACAGCCTCATCCGCCGAAGCGATGTGCCAACGACATTTATAGCAACAGACACCTGTACCAGTTACAGAAGCATTAATCCTTCAGACGTTAGAAGAAACAAATGTTTTTGTGGTGAAAGGGCGTCCGCTGTGGGTATTGCACGCACCACCACTGCAGGACCTCCACGGCGAACACCAACTTTGCAGCCGACCTCTCCACCTTCTTTCTTATTAAATTACTCTCTCTCTCTCTCAAACTTTACAACCAATATGCCACTCCATACTCAGAAAGAACTGTGAGTTTTCAACGCACACACACCTGTATTCACCCTGTCGTTGTGAAGCCCAGTCAGCTTCATTGTCATGAACCTGGTACAGTGAAATTCAGGTGTTTAAAGACGCTGCAGGTTTACCTTGAGTCCCTCAAGAAACTTCATACCTTGAGGACCAAATCAGAACCCAATAAATTTGCCTTTGTTTAGGAGCCGCGCCCATAACAGCTCGAAAACCTCTGTGGTATATCGAAAGAAAGGTCTGAATTGCAATATTTCTCTGAGAAAAGATTATTACTTTCTCAGAGAAATCCTTTTTTTCACCTCAATCCTAATTTCATCTTTAGCTTCGGAAAAACCCCGGAGAGTTGGCTGCACCACTACAAATACTGACACGAGGATCCCGAAATGTAAGGCGATAAACAAAGATGGCATTGCACCTTCTGGGTCGGCAAATAACTTCATTTGCGTACGTTTGGTAAGTTCTTTATTAACAGGCAGCCTTGCGCACAAACACTGCGAAGAACTTTGCCAAATGCCTTTACTCGGCACATCCGAATAAGATTTCTTTGACCAGTTCAAACTGGAAGTATTTAGAACACCAAAACTTCCAACACGGATTTGGGTCCGATTACTTCTGCCTGGAATACCACTTAGTTGATACCAGTTTACTAAGTATCAAGTTGCTGAGAAAAACGATGAAAGCTACCGTGAATTTCGTAATCTTCACTACAGAAGAAATATGGATAATATGCTTCGATAGTCTTTAAGTGATCTGTACCTGTGCTTATGTGAATTAATATAGTGCGCCCGGAATACAAAGTGCAACAAATTAAACCTGCATTATGAGGTTCTCGAAAACGTTTCACGACAGCTCAAGGCAAACCGAAAATATTTGACGTAACATGATAGTAACAATACCAGATAAAAAAGATTACTTACACTGCCAATCCGGAGTGGCAGACGTCATTTTGTCCAAAGTTATCAGCCTCGCCACTAGATGGCGCGACTCATTGTCGAATATGGGAAAGCTTTGGAAAGCAGAACTGCAATCTGATCCACCGATTCCCAGTCCACCGAACCACCGATTTACCGCTTAACGCATTCACAGTCTCCTTAGGGCTGTCAATAATAATCAAAGAAAGCGCGACAATAATAGATGTGTCGCTGTAGTAAGTGCTGATTTCATCTTGAAATTCTAATTCCTCCTTAGCAAGAGCAGTCGGTGTTTTCCTCACTCAACGTGCGGTTAATTTGTGGCACCGCGATAGATCTAGCAAAACTTCGAAGGTATAGTTGCCCCTTAAGCTTTGCTGTATTTGGGGCTGATATAAGCCTGGGCGGCTCCTGTGAATAATTTAACCCATATACGCCTAAGCTGCCCTATTTAACCACATTTAAAATATGTTTTTGTATAGGATGCGATTTTACTTCTAGATTGAAATAGTTTCCTCAGCATCAACTTTTCAGCGGACTTAAAATGCTTGTTGCTAGGCTACCTGTTAGGTGCGGTAACGTCAACTCTAATGTGATCGCTCCACATCGCCCATTGTTGTTTCAGCGTGGTGACATACCATTCTTGCTTTCCTTTCTTTTTGGCGGTATCACAATGCAGTCAACAATCAAAACAACGGCGAATATTTCCGAATGTACACAACGCAAAATACTGATCGCACACCGGGCAGCGTTTGAACAGGAAACATTTAGATCCCCTTGAATGTCAGCTTTTTGCCGCAAGCTTTTATACAGCAACATTTTGTAGTGACTCCATGAAACAGCTGTGTCCTGCACTAGGCCAATATAGCTGTATCGAAGCGTACCCGAGGTTAGGAACGGGATGTCCTTCAGGAATGCGGATCTCTCTAAGACTTCCGTGTTCCTGGTTTCCTAAAAAATTAAATTCTATGGTTGACAAGTTGAAATACTGCCCATCTATATTTCTTTCAAGTCTGTAATTAGAGCGCACTGAGGAAAAAAAAAACTCTTCGGATAGAAGGCAAGTTATTCATTTTTTACAACGGCCACCAACGATGCCGAATGAGTCAACAGTACTCCTTATTTCAAAATGCGCCTTGAAGTAATATGATAAAAATGTGTTCCGCCCTCAGGAATTAAAATTATGGGGGCCTATTTAAGCAGCGCTATACGAAGATGAAGAAACTAAGAAAATGCAACGCGACCCTTTTTGAGTTCAAAAGCCGGCAGTTCACATTCATAACATATTTGAAATTACAACATCGGTACAACACTTACAACACACTGCGATGTCCCTATCGCTGCAAACACCATTAAAATCATCCCTCCCCCCAAATGCAATTATGTGATCACTGCTCAAATGGCCAATGAGAAACTCAGTTTGCTACCTCCCTGCTTCGCAGAGGTGTGTGAAAAAATTAATTCCCCCTTTCACACAAGAATAAGCCTGTCGAGTAAGCTTGCGTTGTCGTTAGTGATAATCTAGCAAAACGGAGCCTCGAGAACAAATTCCGTCTTTTCATTACAGGAAAGCATAGTTTCCTGAAAGGCTTTAACACTAATACCTCTAGCGACTGGAATTACGGTGACGTTCGCCATTTTTCCTACCTTTCTACACTCACCGCAAAAGGAGTAGTACACCTATGAATCTGCGGTCTGGATGACAGTCGGAACACTCTTTTTTTTTTTTTTTAATTTACATTTCACGTCACCTCCACATCGGATCCTTTCCGTGTGTAACTACCGACGCCTTCCTCCTGAAGGACGCGTCAAAGACGCGCCTCTGTACGTGGCCCTTTCACAGACAGCCGAAGTGTCGTCCCGAGTCGTCGAACCGAGAAAAGCGCTCCTAACCGCTCTGACTGACTATAAGAGCACCGATCATACAAGGAGACGCAACACTCGGGGCCCTGACGCACTACCGCAACCGAAAGTACCGACAACGCTTTATGTCCACTGCTTCTTCTGGAAAATCCTGCAGTCAGTGTGGTGCTTTTGAAACATATTGGTCATCTGCACGAGCGCTAGACACTCACCAACACAACAAATATAGCCCAGTTTTTCGGTTACCACGCTAGCTAGGTTAGCCTAAATTCTACACAACCGAAATCATTCAATTAAAAGTAGCTTCAAGAAAACTGTTGATACGTAGCAGAGCATTAGGGGTTCAACATGAGGTGGTTAGCGCAGCGAGTTAAACAGTAGCGCCGGGTTGCTACTAGAGTAGTTGAAACCAGCACGTTATTTAAAATATGGGTGTCCTCGCCGAAGGACCCACGTTCAATCTGTGCAGCTACTTTCGACAAGATTTCGCTTGCGCTGCATCTTTTACGGAGTATATTTGCCGCATTTAAAACATAGAGGCGTGAAGAAGCCACCATTTCATTGAACTATAGCTAAAAGTGAGATGTGATGCTATGAACTTCGCGACCCAGTCTGATTGACGTGATGCTCAGTGTGGATGGAACAATGAACTCAATTGTAAATTCAACTATTAAAGTTAGACTATTCACGCTTAAGTTGCAAAATTGTTGAAATTAAAAGAATAAACACGTGTAAAGAAGACGAAGAAGAAACAACCCTGCGGCATCACCATCGCCACCATCGCTGGTCTCCGGCGCCCATCTCTCTCGCGCTGAAGCTGTTCCCTGCGGCTGGTATTCCGATCCCTCTGTGCCCGAGTTACTGCCAGCGCTAGACAATCAGGCCATCTATTAAATCCACATTTCACTTGGTGGAGGTCAAGCTGAGGTTCCCTGTACCCATCTCGCCCTGGAACTTCGAAGCAGAACGTTGACTACACCAATGACGGAGCCTACTTCATCGCACCTACATCCGCCAGTCACCTGCACAGGTTCCCTTCGCCAACGGGACCCCGCTACCTTCAGTGGAAGTAGTGATGACGACGTCGACGATTGGCTGTCCACTTACGAACGGGTCAGCCGCCACAATAACTGGGACGACAATCGTAAGCTTAATAAAGTCATTTTTTACTTGAGCGACGTCGCTAATCTGTGGTTTCGAAACCACGAGTCCGACTTTACACCTGGGCGCATTTCAAGACCAAATTTTCGGATGTCTTTGGCCGCCCCACCGTCCGAAAACTCCGCGCGGAACAACGTCTTCGATCGCGACTACAGCTGCCAAGTGAATCGTTCACCAGTTAACATTGAGGACATTGTTGATTTGTGTCGCCGCGTTGACCCGACCATGACCGAGGCCGTTAAAATACGTCATGTCCTCACAGGGGTTAATGACGGCGCTTTCAACATGCTCGTGGCCAAAAGCCCCACTACGGTCAAGGAAATATACGACCTCTGTCAAAGCTACGACGAACTCCGCAAGGAGCGTGTTTTGATTCGCAAGTCTCAAGCATCACTTGCTGAACTTGCCGCGGAGAGGGAGTCATCTAGCCTCTCTGAAGACATCAAGGCTTTTGTACGTCAGGAGGTCGCGCGACAACTGACTCTGCAGCCATATATTAAGGAGTCGACACCAACTGGCCTTGTTCCGGAGCTTCGCCGTGCAATCCAGGAGCATGTGTCTGAAGTCGTCCCTAATCCTGTCCCTCAATCAGCTCCGGTCGCACCCTTAATGCCGTTCCCCACGCCCACAATGTCATCGTCCGGCGTTGCGCCACTGAGCTACGCTCCAGCATTCGCGCCGGCTCCTCCTCAAGTATTGCGTCGCACGTATGCCGAAGTCACTTCAAGTTCACCCCCTGAGCCAGCATATGCCTATACTTCGCCCCCAATGCGGTCGGCACCAACAGCTTTCGCTCCCCCCTTGCTTCAGACACGATCTCCATGGCGCACTTCAGACAACCGGCCTATTTGCTACCACTGCGGCATCCCTGGACACACTACACGCTACGGCCGGCGCCGAATAAATATGGCCTTTGCTGCACGGCCTGCGCCACCTTATCTGGGCAGCACTTGGAAAGAAACATATTATTTTCAATATGCTGTACAGTGTGTCCACCATAAGGTTGTCTCGTGATGCATTTCTTCTCCAGCTGGCGGCTTTTCTGAAGCGTAAAAGTGCTCTTCTCGACAATGAAAGATTCTGAGTATAATTGTCGCATACACATTACGGTAAATCGGATATACCTGATTCGGTTGAACAGCCGTCGACATACCCTAGCTTCGCTTCGGCCATTGTCGGAAGCTGTTAGAAGTGTTCGGAATGTGGCAGAGGAAATTAGTTGATTGATAAGGAATAGGTATTTATGATGGACAGTGATTGGCTGATTGGTGGTTAATACTCTAAGCGCAATTGATTGATAACCATATCGACAAAAAATAAACACCAAATATAAATATGAAACAAACTGAACTACTGAGAATTGAAATTTATATGTATAAAAATGAAACTTTAACAAACAACAAAATTTAATATTGCTAGGTCACTGCGTCGCAGTCCAGCTTAGATAAAAAAAGTTGTGTGTCTCTGCGTCGTAGTGCATCATGCCTAAGAAGCTGAAAATTATTAGTATTTGCAGTGTCCTGCAGTCCGTCGGGCTAAAAGTGCTGAGCCATTGCGCCCTAGTTCGTCGTAGCAAAGAAATTGATCAAGCAAACGAACGAGAGCCTTTAACACCGCCTTTTCATACCGCTAATACTTATATATTTATTTTAGTTTGTTTTGCAAAAGCAAGGCGTGTTATCTGTCTCACTTCTCAGTTGGCACCTAAGATGTGCATAAATTATCGATTTGAATAACTATCGCGAAATAGCGTTCAACTTGAGTAGCATACGGGTGCTCAATTTTGAACGATATCGTATGACGTCACCTTGAAAGCTGCACAAATAACAATTATGTCACAATTTGTATACGAAATCATGCGAGTTTTTTTTATTTTCCGATGCCATTTTCTCACAATTTGGGTTATGGCGGCGGTTTCTAGAGCTAACGAGCTGCACACGCCTTCCGTAGTAAACGAAAATCGGTTTCCTCTTTGTTAGGCCATTGTTAAGCCAGACTGGCGACGCGCAGCTCGAAATAGCTTATGCGAAGTCGAAATCAGAAGATGTTTTAAAACGCAGACCGTCATACTTACCCGCACTGCCTCCACTAAATGTTCTTACCTGGACAACAAAAGAAAGCAAACAAAGAATGCAGATCCAGGTATATAAACGAAGCTGTATTCTAAACCTTATAAATGTCGATATTCATGTCATCGTATGAGCCAGAAAAATCAACCAGAGCACGCCAGCTATACTGAGGTTTTAGGAAATTTCGTACCTTATCTGAAGCAACGCCTGCAGAAATTGTTTCTTCGTCATTTAGGCCTCATAAGTTGCTTTTTCGCATTCTCGCTTTATTTTCAGTCTACAGTTTGCAGTACTGCCATTGAAAGTGTCTGATAATGTATTGTATCCTCGTAAATAACGGGTTCAAAATTTCGCTATGACAGTTCGAAAAAAAAAAAGTGGTTAGAAGGTGAAAACCAATTTCGGACAGCAGTAAAGGGTGGGGGGCAGGGGGGACACAGCGAAGTGGCGAGGTAATGTTAGGCGCCAGCCTCCTTTCTACATTAAAGCGATTTTTTCACAGGCATTTCAGATCTCTGACTTGTTTATATTGCAAACAGAGACATGGCCGCACACCTGACTGTTTCATGCTAATTGTCAATGACTGCCAGTGTTTCCATACATATACGAGCAAATTTTATACTGAAGTTTAACCAAGGCCAGGGATATATACGCGCCTACTGCAGTGGCTGAGTGGTTTTGGCTTGAGCCTAGGCATCTCGCAGGATCAAATTCCGGCCTCGTCAGCCAAACTTTACCACAGGCAAAACGACAAAACACCGCTGTGCAGTGGTAGGACAGGACGCGTTAATGAGCCTAAGGCTATCTAACTTAATCAGGAGGTCAATGATGTCGGCGTTAGATAGAAATTATGCATAATAAATCACACTACCGCGGAGCAAAACTTCTGAACTAATGATAATTGCTCTTCGTTTACTCAAGAAAACTTGGCTACGTTCAAGGGTACTCGATAATTTTACCTTTGACATCAAGGAACGCAGTGTTCTAAATAGAAGCGATTTTATCGTCTCGAATTAACAGGGCTGCATATTAACCGATACAAGCCTCTGCTTCTGAGTATCGCCCAGGAGGCCGAGGAGGGTTTGCAATCGTAATGAGGCCTTAGTCATAAATCTAGAAATTGAGATCAAGGAAGAAATGCGGCCCCACTGGTGATCGACTATCGAGACCATTTTAGGAACCTCACTAAAGGAAATGCTACAGAAATTCTGATAAGACGCGCAGCGCAAAGAAGCCTCATCTGAAAAGAATAGGTAATTTTAGATGACTATTGGGCAAGTTCGTGATGATTGCACCGGTTTATGTGTCACGAGCCCCTTAAACAAACATTTCTCTTTCTAAAGAGCGATGCCCATGGTTCATCCAACTATGCAGTTAATTTGACACACTGCACTGTTGTTCAGTTCCAAGACCACAGCGTAAGAAAAAAAAACACGACATCAGCAATCGAAGCTTTCAAAAACTCCCCGCTATCAAACATAGGTACATCGGGCCCTTGAGGGTTTCAGCCTCTAACTAAATATAAATGTTTCTAGTTAGGAAAAGTGGTACTGGAACGAGGGCTCTCAACATCAAGAGGTTGAAGCCGTAGGTTGCAACAAGTGGTGTTAGCCTTGGGGGTTCTGACGGCCCTTACTCCACCATAACATCACCTAAATATTAATTAACGTCCGAAATTTACTTAAATACACTGTCGCAAATAACAGTCGCCAACTAGAGGCCAGATCTCAGTCCCGTACAAAAATTAAAGAAGGCATTTAACCGCCTTTCTACAAGACGGGATTTTGGACTGGTAGACAATATCCTGAAGTGAACTATAGGGGACTCCTGTTTTCTTGAGGGAATTGAAGGACAGACTCCTTTTTCCCGCTGTACCCTGAGCAGCACATAATGCAATGTCCTATATCCCTGCACACAGCACAGAAGGGACTCAGCGGAGACGTTTTCAGGCCCGTATTGTACATCCACGCGGGGATACGAGTAGAGATCTTACAAATGTGATATAATAAAGTGGTCCAGGATTTTTTTAGTCCTTTGATCACGCATGCCTTGTAACGTGAACTCCAAAAAGAATTCAAATGCCTGAACACTGCTTATCTACAGAGTATTTCAGTGTCTTTAGGAACTCTTCTCGATGGATGTTCTCAGAGACCTTTACGGGCTAGGTTGCCCACCACCTCACTGCATTTGACACCTATGTGTGAGGTCACCCAGTGAAAACGCATTGAAAAGCTTTTGCTCTCTAGAGTATGTATCAAGCGCAAGGAGGTAAGAAACATGTCACCAATATGGGACCCAAGCTTTAAACTTTGAAGGACGGAGTTTGGAACCGCCAGGATCAGCACAAGTTGAGTCGGAAATGACCGTAGCTTCCATAAAGCCGCCTCAATGGCAACGTTGGCCGTTATGGAGGACACGATTCAGAAATGCTTACAGACCATAAATTACTCAAAGAAGGAATAGTTATGCTTTCGGTCATTACTACCTAAGAAACTAAGAGTATTTAATGCCAAGTAAGCTTGAGACTCATTTCTTTTGGCGTAGCCGTTGACGAAGGGCTCCCCCAGCTACCGTCTCTCCTAGGCGGCCGAACTGCATTAGCAAACTTTGTGAAGCGATAAGACTAAGAGGTTTGGATAGTGTCTCAAGAAGCCGAGCATTATTCGCAGCCGCCTGAGGAGCTCCAATGGCTCTTCTTTGGCCCTTTCTGTGGATTATGGCGAGACGTTCCATATTTGCTATCTGTGGGAAAATTAAAGGTCATTGATAAATAAACATACTAAGCACCAGGCTTCGTGATGCCTGACAATTGAAATAGCGCTGTTTCACCGTTGCTCACTTGCGATTCTGCGGATCACGTTGAGACACGAAATAGAGATGAAACAATGGAGTCCCCAGCTCGTCGCCACTGTACAGGGGAGTCAAGAAGGACACCCAAAAAGTGCTCGTGGGAAAAAATTGGCAAATTCAAGAGTGTCAAAGTCTATATTCAACATGGCAGAACGTCTTCCTATACCCAGAAACAGGAAAAAGCGTCCCCAGATTGGTTTGGATGGTACTGACACCCAGAGGTATTGCGTCACTTGATTGTGCTTACCTTTAATTATAGGTGCTGCTGCATCAGCCACGCCATAAAGATAAAATTAAGGAAGAAAAAAACAAAAAACGAACGACGAAATGCAAGAAGCAAAAAAGAAAAACACTAGGAAAGAAAGCAAAAACAAAGAGAGAAGAAATCTGTCGGCGAAGTCTTTGTTGGCGTTTTACCGCATGTTTGTAATGCAGTGTAGCTGGGATAACTAAACCAAACGCTTAGCAGTGGCTATCAGTGTTAAAGTGATTTTAGTGCAAATAATGCACGGGCTTTTTCCGTCTCAGCTGTTTCAACTTGGAGTAATTGCTATTTTTCGACCGATACTTTCCTGATACATACTTTCTGATGCTATAAGCATGGTTCACGGGACTTTCAGCTGCCCATGTAGCGCCATCTGGAAGACGTTGCGTGAAAGAGAGGAGGTATTACCGTGGCCTCCCCAATCAGCTCCGGGACAACGGAGCGCTTGGTCGCGGAGGTCACAGCTAAACCCAACTTATGGCGTCATCTGAGAGCCGCCGCGTAAAATAGCGAAACCTTAACCTGACTTATACAGGGGCACAACGACCGAAAGCAGCCGCGCAACAGGTGCAGTGTAACCAATGCATAAGCTTGGCTGACTGAAAAATTCATATTCCCGGTAACAATACGTTTGTTGCAGACCATGTGAGCATCTCGCCACGGGGCATCTTGGTCCCTTCACCGGGACCATCAAAGGTGGTCACCTTTGATGGTCACCTTCATATTGCGCTAACCAGTACTTTTCGAGACTGAATAAAAATCGGGCATGTGATCAACGGGAAGCGTAATTGAAATGTGAAAGGAAATCAGAATTACACCGCAAATTCACTAGCGAGCATTTGTAGAGAGCAAAAAACTGCTGACACGAATTGGATTCATTTGAACTTCGAAGTTTTACTTGTACATGTACAACTTCTCGTTTCCGTAAGCAAGACCTTCGCCGAAATTATGTGAAGCCTTATACAGGGCTCCAAGGAATAAAGAATGACTGCAGATCACACTGTGGCGAAACTATTACCTGGTTTGACGGAGTTTTACTGGCCTGACATTTGATGGCCGCGGATCAGGTCGACATAACAAGCTCAATGCTTTGACCAGATACCGAAGAGGTTCTCTGCAAAATACAAGCACCAGGCTCCCCCCCCCCCTCATCCGGGGAAGCAGAAAACATTCCAGAAGTCAAAACTTGATCCTCGTTCTCTGCGATGAAATCCAAGCCATCGTCCGCGCCTTAACCCTTTGACGGTCGAATTGTTTTGAAAACAACTTCCCCAGATGGTTAAATTACTTTATTGTGGATTTTGAAAGTTCAATATGAGCTAAGTCAAGGAAAAGTTGTAGAAAATTATTAGGAATCCTATTTTGGAGTCAACGTTGCTCCAGAGTGCAAACTCAGGAACCTCAGAAAACCACAAGGAGAGCAGGAATACCTCTTAATCGTGGATGATAAACAAGCTAACAGCAGCTCCAATAAAGATGGAAATAAATTTCTGTGGTGCCTGCACCGGGAGTGCAGTGGCCATAAAGATAAAAATCAAGTTTTGCTCGCCTCCGTTGCGGGGGGGGGGGGGGGGGGGTAACCGGAACCATGCAAGAGCCTTGCCGCTGACCGGGCCACAAGCTGCAGCTAAGAATCAGTTCCTTTTATTCCCTGCACCGAAGCGCCCATAAAGATATAAATCAAGTTTCGCGCCTCCGTTGCGATCACGTCGCGAAACTGAGACCGCTGTAGGGCGATGGCGCTGCCGCAGACCAGGCTGCAGCTAGGAATCACTTCTGTTTATCTTCACAAGAAGGCAGCGCCATAAATTTCAAGCGCTTTTTGTAAGCCCTAGGAGGTGGCAGCACCTCCCAGTGAACATGCATCGTCATTAGGGCGCGAAATTTCAAACGGGAGATTGAAACCGTACCGATACGGCAAAAACCTTGCGGGACGGAAAACGGCCGCCGTACATGTACGGCAAAAACCCTCATATCGTTAAATAAAAAGCCATTTTAGCGAGAGGTGAGTTGTTCTGACTGACAGGCGAAAAACTAGTGCAGGCAACGCGCAGCGTCGTCTACTCGTTTGCGCTCGCTTTTCCGTCGTGCTTTCGTGCTCGCCCAAGCTGACACGCGCACAAAAGCAAGGATTATAAATCCTAATCAACGTATTCCTCAGCACCTCCAGGGTGTGATGCCGTTCGTACAACTATCCACACTGAAAAATAAAAGGCTCAAGCGCACATCGGACGCCAAGCACAAAGAGGGCCACGTACACGTGCAGAATCTTGCTTAAGAAATGCCGGAGTGTTTTCAGGGCTGCTCTGGTGTTGCCTGTTGCGCTTAGACTCACCGTTTAAGGACGGCGAATGACCACGCCATCTAAAACTCTCCTCTCAAGCTCCCGAATTTTGAACAAAAGGCCGTCACTGCTATGACCGTAAAACGGTGGAAGTGCGCAAGGAAACGAACATACAGGCGAAGGACGTTTACTAACAAGTGACGAAACTGACGGAAACAAAGAGATATATTGAAAGGACGGTTGCCAACACGCTGAGGCGGTCGTCTCATTAGATCGTCAAGCTGATCCTCGAAGAGAAAGGAGGCGGCAAACGATGAATAGTGCACGAAATGCAGACATTCACACGAGAGCCCCCCTTCCCAACTTCCCATCATGGTCTGGAAATACTCGGACAGTAAGAAGTCAGAAGAAAATACTTGCCTAGGAGTGGACCATGACGTATGCTTCTGATGTGTTCACAAGAAAACTGTTGTTTTTGAAGGCTAGTAGACCAAGCAAAACATGAAAAACATAGATACTGTAACGATGGAAGGAGAGGGGCATGGAAAATGAGATTCATTTCTATGACTATAACCCTGCTATTATTGAGATCATCTTGATATGTTTGTGACCGTGCGTTCAGGGATGATTCCTCACAACTGCCTGTGGTTTTACCCATTTTCACCCGGAGAGTCGTTAGTGAATCTTGAAATGGTCAATTTCGCGATGCATTGAAGAAAACTTTATGGAATTTTATACTGTATGCAAAAATAAGCTTTTCGGTTCTCTATCTGCCTGTGGTCATTCCTGTTGCAGCAAAATAAACCAAGATTAAGAAAATGATGAAATTCACAGTAAAATCTTCGGCCCACTGAATTCAAACAGATTACTTTTTATTGCAAAAGCAATACTACGCTAGGTTTCGAGCCTTCAGCGTAGCGCGGCGGTAGCCATGTACGCCTTATCCATGTGACGCTGTGACGTCACACCCCACGTGACACTAAGGTGAGAGCTGGGATCTCAACTCAAGCGGTTGGCTAAGCGTGGCGGTAGCCACGTCTTACCCACGTGAGGATGTGACGTCATGCCCCACGTGACACAAAAGTGATGGGCTCCCAACTCAAGCGGTCGGCGTGGCGCGGTTGGAGCCCTCTCGCTTCACATGGGACGGTTATGTCAAAATCAGCCTGCTAGGACCCTGGAATTCACTTTACCCCTATAGACCACTAAGCACGTTCTTACGGCTTGGTTAAAGCGGGGCTTTATATGTGGGCTGAAGAAGAAGAAAAAAAGAAGAACGCTCGGTCAACCACAGCTAATGCTTTCGCTCAATATTTGGTTCAGCAGCGTTGAACTCTTGTGATTTTTTTTTCATGACGTCGAAAGTGTTACGAACTTCATGAATCACTACTCCACATTTATGGCCCCGCCGCAGTAAATGATCAGAAATTCAATTTAAATCAAGAATATACTGAATTGATCGTCGTTGTCTTTTGAAAACAATTTGCAGCAGAAATTCCTTTTTCGTCTTCTGCTTACTTAGAACCCAAAGAACTGAGAAATTGATTTGCCTAGCTAGAACGCGGAAAACGTTCGACAACAGCCAAGTTGTATTGTGCCCAATCTAGGAAGCATCCCACAATAAATGGTCTCTGCAATCATATTAATTTCAATTATAGCAAACTTAATTTATTGCTAAAAATAATGCAAAATGTTGCACGTAGTACTAATTCATTCGACTCACATTGAAAGCAAACGTTTTTCTTATGCTGGAGGAAATGTTACTGTGATAACTAAAGTGGCAAAAAATAGTAAGGTTTTCACGCTATTAAAATGAGTTTTAGAGCTAAATCTTTGTATAGTTTGGTATAGCTTTGTTTAAATATAGTTCAACTTGATTTACCCCGGTAGAAATAAAAGTTCTTCAGATTTGCTGAAGATAGGCTGCTTTGTCTGCCAGCTCTTGCTAACGCTCTTCGTGCAGTTTGTCATTGTAGTTGCTGGCTATAGATGGCATTGTTGCTCGCCTCTCGCCTCCTGTTAACGTCGGTTTGAGCGGCGTATCCCAGTCCTGACAGCTGCCACGTTGGACGTCACCGCTGATGTCTGATGTCGCACACACGGCAATTAACTTTGACAGGTGACATCACAGAAACCTCCCATCATTTAGTGCCTTTGCCGCGTCACCTGCAAATTACCATCTGCCAGAGGTACTCTTTCCAAAAAAAAAATTGTTTTATCCAGGATTGTAAACATCAGAAACAGTAAACGTGTTATTTATTAAACAGTACTTTGCAACATACCTCATAGATAATGCTTCTGATACGTTCCATACACCACCCTAATGCTGTTTTGTAAACTTCGCCTAATTGAGAATTACGCACCAACCTTTATTGCCTATGGGACAACGTGCAATAATGACCACAGAAGTTTGTCGCCAAGGTATTCTTTTGACCGCGGGTGTGTTGCCTCCATTCATTGTGATGTGTTGTAGAAGTCAATCGTCAGCTCCAGTGCTAGCCTACGGCAGGCTGGTTGAGTTCGGTTCCTTCACATTTAACAGTCATTCACGCTCTTGCAATTAGCCTTACTATTTTAAGAAAGTATATGTTTATGTTCAAATGTTTATGTAGGCATGACTTGGCAATGTTCTCCCAATGTTATTTTGTAAAGTTTCTTAAACTGAAAAATTAACAAGAGCAAGAACAATGTCGCTTGACCATATCGGAAGAAGAAACATTGCTCTAAAGCTTAGGTGGTACCCAAACCATCTTTTCGAAATATCCATATCGTTTTGTCTGTAACCCTTTACGTGCAGCCGTAGTTACCATCCTTCTTAATTAGTAACCCAGTTTTACAGTACGTACTATATTGTTTAGGTCATGCTTAGAGCTGCGTTTGTAGGCTGTGCAAAGCAGAATACCTGCATTTAATATTCACCGTCTCAGACACAGCAACAGCGGGAGTACAGTCTCCAGCTTTTCTCGTAACCTGACGTTTCGGAGAAAGGAAGTGCTCTCCGTGGCGCGGTCTCGAAGACGTAGCTCCTTCGCCGTTTTCAAACAGAGCCAAACAAGACCAAGGCGACAGGAGGGCGTGGGGGATATCGTTGGCGTTTGGCGTACGTGCGTGCCAGTGTTTTTTGGCCTTTGCGTCTTCCTCATAAACAAGTTTTCTTTTTGACTTCATGTCTTCCGGCATTCCTTTTTACGAGTGCGATTAGGGCGGGTCGAATCGGGGTCAGTCGATTTCCCGCCGGTGCGATACGCATCGTCCAAGCCGGCAAAGGGAAAGCGCGCGGGCTCGCCTTCAAAGCGAGGGTATCGCGAAATGAAAGAAATACATTGAACATACGGCACAACATCTAGAACGAGAGGTGCTGCCATGCCGCGGCATTTGCGAGCAACGAGCTGAGAGCATAAGGTGAGAATTGTCACCGCCAGGTATCGCCACAAGGTTTGGACTGAACAACATTATTCTAAAATGTCTGTATATAACGTACCGCAATACATACCCAGATTTCAAAAGCAACTTTTTCAGACTCTAATTGAGTTATAACCTTATATTAGGCATGATAACTTTGGGACAATATATTGGGACCTATAAGCACTCAGACTGGCAATAAAAGATATCTTTATTTTATCTTCAAGTCGTTGTTGCTGCTCAGGGCGAACGCCTAGACTAAGAAGTTTGGGTTGATTAAACGAGTCTAACGGTCACGTCGGGTTTCTTGTTCAAAAATAACGATAATATTTTTGAAATATATGCTAACAGCTTTTAAATGGAATTTTCTTGCCGCGAAGTTAAAAAACGTTTTGGCACCCTAATTATTGGTGGCTTAAAAAATATTCCGTTATGAGTCTTTTCATATCTGCATTAAAACGCTAACTGCATGAGGCGATGTTCCTTGACTGTGTGTCGCTCGATGTCGTCGCCGTGGCCTATTATTGCCGCCTAGCACCTCTACTAGGCGTACTTCACAAAAGCAGTGATTTGATATTCGCTGGGGAAGCTGCAATTTGAATCAGGAACGTAAACAGAACGACAGCCATGATGGTTTTTTTTTTACAGCACTCTCGATCGAGACTGCTTTTGCTGTGAACGTTAATTCGTATTTAACTTGTATTGGCTCTTCGTTTTGATACATTTTTGAGCAGGTTGCATATGGTCTACATTTGGAATTGACGACTCACGGTAGCTGATAAATAGATTAAACTGAATCAAATGTTGAAGGAACATGAAGCTCTATTATAGTGACGAAGCGCTTTCTCAATAAAATAGCTGAAAAATTCATTTCTCGGAAACAAATATTGAATTATTTGTGTGCCTCATATTGGCAAAACCAGCATCATGATCGCTGCTACATTGGGAAGTCATGAGAGGGTTTTTCAGTAAGAAATGTGTCATTTGGTTAAGATTATGGTGTTTAACGTCCCAAAACGGATCAAGCTGCGAGGGACACCGTAGTAGAGGGCTCCGGAAATTTCTACCCTTGAGATTCATTAACGTTCACTGGCATCGCACAGCACACGACCGGCTTCGTTTCGCCGTCATTGAAAAGGGGTTGGCCCTGCCGGGATTCGCTCCTGAATCCTTGGGAACAGCAGTCGAACGCCGTAACCATTACGCCACCACGGCGCGTAATAGTTACGCGATATGGCAAACAAAATATTTCGTAATTCTGGTTGCATTCTACACCAAGGTCGTATCGAATATAGGTACCCTGTATTAACACAAAACAAAATGGCACGAGAATTTCTATTCACCAAAGCGATGCAGCTATAAACATCGGCGTAGTGTTGATCAGTGAAAGAATATCGCCCTCAAGAGTTTTTTTTTAAGGGGCGACTGATTGTCAGACCTGCAGTAATTATATATTTACCTGCACCCAGTGCAGCCGGTTTAGCTGAGATCAAAATAGTAACCTCGTTCATAGTGGCACAACCAATAAGTCACTTGGCCGACATGGCGGATCTGCTGTTGTGTTATGCATTGCTTGTAAAATGCTTCATGGCAGTTGAAAGAGAACTGAGGTGGCCTTTCCAAAATGAAATTACCTTTTGTTTTTGCTGCTTGAGCCGTAAAGTCGCCTTTATTCGTCGCTGGATAAACTTCTTCAGGCAGAATGGAAGGAGGTCAGCACTAAAATGCAATTACGCCTATGGTGAATCTTCCCTCGCCCGAGTTGATTTGCTGCCGGCAATGCACGTGTACGTTCGACCCGCCAGAATCTGTTTAGTAAATAATGAGATGCAACTATTTGCTGGCTTCGAATTTCTGTGCTTGTGGTATTGCATTTTAAGTATTTAAAACAGACATGCTCGGCGTGTACCTGAGTTCAGCTTTCTTAGGTACATTTTAGCATTGAGACAATTGCGGAGTATTTTAAGATACTGCACATATTGGCGGAAATGGTCTAGGTTTCACATATGTTGCAACAATTCGCTTCTAAACCTTTTTTCCGGCGTTGGCACTGATAGGAAGCTTCCGATAATTGGCGAAGGTCTTGAAGCGGTCACAACGAGTAATTAAGACTGCGGTAGAAACACAATGGGTTATGGTTTTGAAAATAATATTGAGAAAACAGTGGTTAGTGTAAGATATTTTATACTGCAGAAATTGTCTAAGCTACCGATGCACGGTAAACTTTCTTCTGAACTTTTTAGTGTGCTCACAAGTGGTAATTAGGACATCCATAGAAGCCATTAGGGTGCGGTTTTTGTAGCAAAAAATAAGTCTGCTGAGGGGAGATCGCATGGTACACCTATACAAAAAGGGAATAACAATCACGTTAAAGAACACTCCCCAGAATTTGTCCAGAATAAGTGGGCATTCAAAATATAACTGTGAGTGATTTAGCACAGACTTAAAAATTGAACACCTCTCTTACTTTTATTCCCGAATATTTCTGCTTGTACAAGCAATATAGAGTTCAACTATTCAACTAGCCTGTTACCTATAGCTAATGGTCGGCGTGTTAACGAATTTCTTTTCAATCTTGTTCTTTCAGTTCTGGAAATGTGCGAATTGAATGCTGTGCAGCCAGTAGGGCAAGCTATAAGGTAAAAAATTGCAATGCATTCTTTCACATGTCTTTCTTCTCTGTTGTCAAAAGCGCTGCAAGATAGCCGCCTTAGCGTGTAAAAGTTTCGAAAGAAAATACGCCTATGCAAATGCAGTACCGAGAGAATTCCAAGTGTACCTGAGAAGGAACTGAGACTGTGTGACTGGAGTTATCTTTAATTGCGAGCAGGTCTCCACGCCAAGCGTAATGAAAAGAGGTGAGCGTGGGAAAAGATATTGCCAGGCATGTTAGCACTCTAATTCGCTACGATAAAACACGAATAAAAGCAATGGGAAATTGTTGTCGCGTTAACACACAGAACCCGCCCCTGTCCATGTCAGTGCATTTAGCAGCCTTGACCTAGTTTACAGGAGAAAGAAAAAGGGATTAACAGTTGCGCATTCGCGAAGGGTGTGGTCTGCTACTAACGCGACCGAATGAGTTACTGGAAGTGTCCGCCGGAACTGGGAGACGCGATCCGTTATCGGCGGGCTACAAGGCACGGCCTGCTTCGTATTGGAGAAGGAATGCGACGTGGGGCTTGATGATCGATGAGTTGTCTCGATTACTTTCACCCGGTCACTTGAACTTTGATACCTACAGCTCTGTCCAAGCCAAGAAGTATACGAATGAGGCGCGAGAGAAAGAACTGATTCATCAGACCGTTTCAAAGAACAAAAGAACTTGCTGCGAGAGAAAAGGTAGATAGATGGACACGCTGCTATTGGAATGGATAGCATCGTTAGGAAAATGGGAATACAATAAAGATTTCAGAGTTCTGTCCTCTATATCTAATCAAGTTCTTCTAGTCTTTAGAACTCACTTCGCTCTGTATATCGCGCTTGATATTGCACCTGTACTAAATCATTTTCTGTGTCATGTTGACTACTGCGTGTCCAAATGACCCGTACTCCTTCCTCGCGAACTCTGCGGCTAGCCTGTCTCGAGTCAGACCACAACAATGGCCGCAGATCCATCACTAGGCAATACTCACGTCACCAGAGCCTGTCGGGATTGCTCAATGACTGTTTTATAGCCTACACTACGCAGAAACATATACCTTCTGTCTTTCTTCTGCAGCTGACTGCGTCAGTGTAACCTATTGCTTTTCCTAACACCTCACCAGCACCTTCATCCCTCTTAAGAATGAGCGTGCATTAAAGATAGTTCTATATATTAAATACGACCGTAGAACCAAATTTATTTTTTCCTGTCTTCAAGTAAAGGACGGAACGAAGTAACTGATATTAAAATAAACGACTTCGACTGTTGTTCTCCATTGTGTTCCCAATTACATTCTGCAAGTCCATATTTTTTTTTTAAACTCTACTTATATTTCAGTGTACACTTATATTCCTGTGAGATCACCGCTCCTATGCTTGCTTTAAGCTGTGTTTACCTACTTGTCGTTCACAGTGCATTTCGCACCTTTTTTTTCTAAACTATTCTCATTAATGCGTACTTAATACCTCCTATATTGCACTCAACTGGACCTTTGTGACACCTGTATCATATCTTTTCTTTTTTTTTTTTCAGTCTTAGTGAAAGATGATAAGAGCACGCGGGTCACAATCCACGAAGAAATGTCCCGTTGATGCCCAATAAACATTATTCTAATATTCACTTTCCCAGAGTTCAAGAGCGGAAGTTGCCAGGTAGCACTAAATCTTATTTTCTTGAAGAAATCCAGCTCATCAAAAAGCATGTCCAGTCAGGCTCTATATTTCAGAATTTATAGTTTTCTGCGAAGACTGTTTGGGTAAAGGCTTAAGCAAACATGTTTCTTGTAATACTTTTGTTGTTGCCTTAGAGGGGTCATACCGACCTTGAAGCATACAGACATACACAAATTTCTCGGGAGATTAGCGCAGGAATACAGAGAAAACAGACATAATGAAGACATGACACAGCGCTTCCTGCACGAATTTTATACACGAAATATATCCAAATGTTGATCAGAGGGCAAGGTGCTATCTTCAGCCGCCTTAGAGGCTGAAACCAACGCACAGTATACTGATATGTGCTGAAGCATGCACGCTGCATTTGGCATGGATCGCGTAACTCTTTACGAGCGGCTGATGAAAGCAATGTAGGCGGTGTTCTCAATTAAGTGTACATACTGCATCTGGATGTTTTTGCAATCCCGCCTTGATTTAAATTTCAGCCATACCAGCTGCTTTCGGTCAACGCAGGAATCTTTCTACTATCCTTTCCTTTGCTCTTCCAATCCTTCGCCATGGACAGATGTTTCGAAAACACACTCAAGGGAAATCGGTGGACAAGTCCTGATTTTATGGACTTTGCATTTAATTGTGATCTAACTATAGAATATTTCAAGGTACCGTTATAAGCAAATTATGTGTACCCTACCAATACATAGCGAATTCGTGCTTTAAAGGTTTCTCCTGAACCTCCGCTTAGAAAGCAAAACTGCGATAGAAACAAATAGGGTGTGTTTTGGTTTGGTTTGGTTTTGGGGTTTAACGTCCCAAAGCGACTCCGGCTATGGGATACGCCGTAGTAGAGGACTCCGGAAATTTCGACCACCTGGGGTTCTTTAACGTGCACTGACATACATTACAAATTATAAACGTCCGCAGAAAGATTACGCGGATATATTTATTGTTAGCGTTCAATTTAGGGGTATGAGAAATTCACGAAAGTTTTCTGAAAAAACAAATCGTCGTGTCTGAAATTTCAGGGAATACGTATTTCACTTTTTACCTCCAAGCAGAGCTTCCCAGAGCAGCCTTTTGTTTATGCCAGTCATGCTGACGTAGCACTTTCTTCTTCTAAGTGGCACCATATCTTTACATGTAGTACACAAGTAGAGGCGAAGATAGTTAAAGATCTCGCATTATAATATTAGGAGGCATTGCATTCCATACGTGCCGGATCAATAAGTGCGTAAAGTGTAGCGACTTCGCATTTGTCATGAAGGCCCTCAAATACCGGAGCGACAACAGGAAGAATATCTTTAGCAGATCGCTTTGCCAAAAGACTATCGATTATGTCAGGTCTTTTTATTTGTCAATTTTTGTCATTTCAAAAAAACAAATTAGAAGAGTTCAACGCTGCTGAACCGAATATTGAGCGAGAGCAATAGCTGCGGGTGACTGAGCATTCTTCTTCTTTTTCCTCTTCTTCTTCTTCTCCAGCCCACATATAAAGCCCCGCTTTAACCAAGCCGTATGAACGTGCCTTAGTGGCATATAAAGGTAACGTAATGTCAAAGCCTGGGAGGCTTATTCTGACATAACCGTCCCATGTGAAACGAGAGACCCAAGTTGGCAGCTCCTGCCAGCTTGGGGTCGTCTACGGGGGTCGTCTGAAGGTCAAGGGTCACCGCTGTTCCACGCGGAAGGCTCAAACTGCGAGCAGTATTTCTTTCGCAATAAAAAGGCTAACATTACACATAGATAAACAACGGAGTTATTGGTTGTCTGTAGGAATTACCCTGCTTTCATTTATATTTTCAGTGCTGTAGTTCTGAAGGGACCATTTTGTTCAATTCGTAGTCTTCTCATGTGGTATAAGATAGACAAATTATTCCTTCAAATATGTGATAACTTAAACGCACTATTGACCTGCTTGTCAATAAAATACTGTCCAAGCGGAGTTGAGTCACCAAAAATATAGCTACGGAATGGAGTAGTAAAACCTTTAAAAACCTAGAAAATTCGATACGGCACACAAAGGTTAGAGCCTAGGGCCTCCCAAGTGTCGAGGTCCTTAAACTGTACTATGGACTGTAGATGACATTTCAGTTTCTCAGATGGCACCAAGGAACAATACCCCCCCCCCCCCCCCTTTTTTGCTTCATTATTGGCTTTTGTTACAATACAGTGCTGGCACACGGTGCGTAGGCACGTCTCCAAGGAAAGCGTTGATAAAAGGAAAACCGCGCAAAGACGCCATTTGTTGACTGCAAGGGAGCGGATGTGCACCCCAAAGAAAACGCCGAGGTTAGCTTTCTTCCGGGGTGGTATTATTAGGGAGCTGGAAATGCATTATGCCGGCTTTGTTTTAGCGCTTTAGAGCATTTTTAGCGCTTTCGAGCCTGCTCTATTCGTTCTGGCACGGATTCAAAACCAAACTGGCAACAATGTATTTTTCGATTGACAGTAAGTGGTGACAGGTCTGTCCACAGATCATCTCCACTGATCCTGCCCGAAATTGCTGTCCACAGCACTCATGGGCCAAGAAATTCCTTGGCATCAATACAAAGTCAAAACACAGATATTGAACTCCAAAAAGGTCGACTCCGCATATGTAGCAATAGAAATATCGCCAATTAAAATTCCCTTCGCGTGTCCTCATTATGGTCATTCACATCTCTTGGTGAGATAACAATATAGATTGGACTGGAACCGCCCTTCTTCCAAGAAATTGTCAGCTAAACAGCCAGTTTTTCCCCTGCTGGATGCACCGTCATAGGCGACAATAGAAACTAACAAGGAATGTTAAAAGCGTTGCCGTGTACCGCAGAGTCATTTACCTCGCCTTTTTCTTACCTTGCCGATATTTCAGAGGTTTATACAAGCCACTGAGAGCCCAGCACCACTGCAGTCTTGATTTCCTCACGATCTTCGAAGGCGGCATTGACACAATAGAATGGCGCCTGCTGTCCCGACGATGAACCTGAATGGGAAACGTTTAAGGATTATTTGTACACTGCTGTCTCATTTTTGTGAGCTTGGTGGTCGCATGGGCATCCGTAACCGCGTTGAGCGTATGATATATGCATTTGGTAGCCCTTTAAAACCGTTTCAGAGGCCTCTTAAGATTTGTCTAATTGACGATCATGTTTTCTGGAGCTGTGCACAAATAACCATTTTTTTATTGTTTCGTTAAGTATTCTAGTGGCTTCAGCAATAACCAGCATTGGTTTTGAAACACAAAGTCAAAATTATGTCACCGCGGCTTATAATAACAATGTTTTCAAGCTTAGGAAGAAGTTTTTGCGAAGCATGCTACACTGTATCATGGCTTATTGCAGACCGGAAGGCATTCTGAAGCAGGTTACGGCGCTCGACTACTGTTCCCAAGAACGCGGGATCGAATCCCGGCCTCGGCGGCTGCTTTTCGATGGAGGCGAAAAAAAAGGCGTCCGTGTGCTGTGCGATGTCAGTGCACGTTAAAGAACCCCAGGTTGTCGAATGTTCCCGAGTCCTCCACTACGGCGTCTCTCATAGCCTGAGTCGCTTTGGGACGTTAAACCCCACAAACCAACCAGCTTCCTGGTGCTGAAGAAGTGAAGGGTCGCGTAAACAGCGACCCTTACAGTTGCGTCCGAGGTCCAAGGCGTGGCAAAGGTTCTACGAACAGCGTCAGAGTTCAGGCTCGAGGTTAGCACACTTCTTCTTCCTCTCATACTTCCGCGCTTCTTTGTCGTCAACGAATGCTACAATATAATCCAGTAACATTTTGTACAAGAAATTGGGGGAGTAAAACTACACTTCGTTGTGTCGACTTTGCACTATAACGTATAGTGTCCTATCAGCCGCACGCTTTTTTCCATTGAATAGCATTAAATAACTCAGTTATTCCTAGAGGCTGCTAAAACGTAGCCAAGTTGTGTTGAAAGTTTTATTTATTAAACAGAGTACAAAATGAAAAGAGCAAGAAAAATGAAAAGTTGGAACGGTCCTCATATCTGTTCGTGTTTTGTTTTCACAGCAAATTGGAGAGCTTCGAAAATGATAGTTTAGCACCAACTAGCCGTACGTACTGCAGTGGTGGCGAGGGCTCCCGCTAATAAATTTCGGTAAGGTGATAAAGCCATCAGGCGCTAGTGGACATATGAACCTGTGGTGTAATGAAAACATATCGGGTTAAGCGCCAAGTGCTGGTTAGAAAACCCGAATTCTCAATTGGGCTAGTCAACTCTGAGGAGGGAAATCAACTGCACCCCACTTATCACAAAATAAAGTTAGCTTGGAGAGAACGCGATCAAAATCTTAATATAAGGCAGAAGCAGAATTTTATTTCGTATACTCTTCGTCTTTAGTTCTTGTCAAAAGAGTTACCATTGGCTTGATACTGTATAGTAATTGCGGGAAAACCAGAATCTACACTAAGCGTATTTAGAAAAAAGTTTAGGCGGCAGAATTCCAGGAATCCGCGTGGGCGACGATGGTGCCACCAAATGCCTATCGTCTCACCTGACTGCATGGTTGATACCTTGAAAACTGTCAGGTGGTGCAGAGCCATATCTAGATGACAGGTGCCTCATCACTATAGGCTGGTATGGCACCTCTCCTGCTGTTCAGGCTTATCGAGCACACAGCTTCTGGAAGAATACTTAGTCAATAAAGACTATCTCCATGTCATCTTGATAGATGGTATAGAGTTCACGATCCTACCCTATCCTGACAGCACGGGGGTTCTTGATTTCTGCATTTAATAATTTATTTTTACCTTTTGGTAAGTGAAATTCCTATCCAGCACCATCTTGCCTTTTCATTTGCGATAACACTACTTTAAGCCCTCCATGGTAAGTGCTGCAGGTAGGAGACCTTGTACAGGGTTTTGAATATTTGGGGGCCGGATATTAAATGATTCCAATGTAAAATCTACAGCCCTATTCGAGCTAAAATAACTTTCACAAAGTAGCAAAATATGGTGTACGTTATTTCATAAGTTATTCAACATCGGTACTTGCCTATATTTTCCGGAATCGACGAAAAACTGCTCTCGGCGGCGTGCCCAATTTTCGCAGAAGCGAGTCGAGAAGCTACTTTGACATGTTGCGCTATCTGTCGAGAGGCGAGGCAACCGCAACATGTCAAAGCAGCTTCTCGACTCTCTTCTGCGAAAATTGTGCACGCCGCTCAGAGCAGTTTCTCGTCGATTCCGGAAAATCTAGGCAAGTACCGATGTTGAATCACTTATCAAATAATGCAGACCATATTTTGCTACTTTTTGAACGTTATTTCAGCTCGAATGGGGCAGTAGATTTCGCATAGGAATTTTTTAAAACCCGGCCCCGAAATATGCAAAGCCCGGTATATTTCGCATCCGTTTCATTGACCTCACCAAGCAAAACATATTTGTCCTTTCACACGTAAGGATGTTCTACTGCAATCTTCAAGGCCCAATAATTAATGCCGCATTTCAAATATTCCCCAATTTGGTTCATTTGGTTCAAAAATTTGGTTCAAAAATTTGGTTCAAAGATGAGGAAGATGAAATAAATGACGCTCTGTGAGGACCTAATGCGCATAATTCACCACACTAACTCCTGAAATAAGGACACACCAACTAGCCCACTAAAATGACTTGCTGATTCCTATAAAATTTAATTTTTCTATGCCATGAGTGGCCCGTAAACTTTCGCTCTTGTCTGCGTTGTCCCCGTTAAAAAAGAAAACAGACGACTCGGATGGTCAGATCCCACATCACCTTTCATCGTTCACTAAGGTCCGATAAGGAAACCGACGCGAGCAGCTGCCATTGTCAAGTGCACGCGCCAATTGATAGCATTACGCGGGAGTTTCGCAAGCTCGCGGCGCTTAAGACAAAAACCTATATAGGCCAAAAACAACCGCGCCCAAAACGACCAAGTAATAGAGGTACAACTTGGGGTAAACAGACTGACTCCAATGGTCCGCAGCCCGAGGCACCCACACCGCGCTGCAGGGCAAAGACATGGCAACGGAGACTGCTATCTTATGACAGCTGCCGCGTAAGAAAAGCTGCGTTTTGGTATTTTATTTTATTTTTATCTCCTGTAATTGCGTAAGACATACGCGGAACAACCATACAAAAATGGTGCCCAAAGTGGAACGCGTAGCGCCCGATATACGAGAAGGCTCCTCGGGCACTCGTTCAAGTTCAGGTTCGCACACCGATTGTCCTGGGGGAACGGCGCTGAAATGTATCTTTGTGTTTCCGCCAAGGCCTTGCCCGGAATTCCTTTCTTTGTTTCGACAGTGAAACAAGACAGCTTTTTCTTTCTCGCTGCCCTCCTCCCAGCATAACCCTCGTAGCTCAATTACCCTTGAAACAGACTCGTAAAAGCGGCGGATAGTGGCGCGTTCTTATGAATAGGGGATTGCTCCTGGAGAAAACATGAATTATGCCTGTTATACCGAACGTTTCATTGAAAATACGCAGAAGGCTAGTGAATGTTTGCATCCATTGATAAAATGCCGAAATTTATTTTAAAAAATAAGGCGTTGAAAGCCGAGATAATATGAGCTGTAAAACAAATATAGGCATCATCTCTCAATGCAAACTCCGACGACATCCAGGATATTTACATGCGGCGGTCTCGAAATGCTGCACTGTCATCTGCTTCCTAAGAATAAAAGCGAAGTTCTTGTCAGTGACGCCCAGATTTCGGATAAAGGTTTGTTAAGTACTAGTCCCTTTTTTACTCGGCGTTTCTCAGCAGTGATTGCACATTTTGCCATGAACAAAAGTCGTCGTAGTCGCGAAGAACCACATTTATATTTTTACGGAAAAGAAAAAAAAATATTGACCTAGTAATTCACAAAGTCGTTTTAATGCTTGAAACTCGCTGTCCCTTTAGAAGTCTTGTTGAGGAGCTAAAACTGGAGGAACTGAACTTTTCAAGACTTTGATTCAGGCTAACCGGAAGAATCATGAAACGTTTGTTAGGTTCGAAGCCAGTGCAAATCAGGGGCTGATAGAGGCGAACATCTTCAGACTCGTGCAGGCACTTGTAATGAGTAAGGTAGTGTACGTGGTACCCCACATCAAACTCACCGGAATGAAACGAATCAAGCTTGAAATTAGTATCGATAAAAGTGTCAAGGTCACGCTTGGACTTCCCCCGAACACATCAGCTGACAGACTTCCATCGGAAAGAAATTCCACAACTGGGTCAAAAATGCAACAAAATATTCTTTAATTCTGTCGCAAATGTCAGAATTGTTTGTAGTTGTGTAGTACTTTCCTGTAGTTCTCTAGTTTTTCTTTTGTATTTTACATGCGTCTGTAGTTCTGCAATTACTTTCTGCTGTAGTTACAGAAAACTCTAACGTTATTACAGAAATTTCTGTTCTTCCAACAAGTTCACTGTCACAAATCTGCCCAGAAACTCTACTGTGGCAACAAACATATTCCGTAGTTTGTTTCCGATAGGGTTATGAAACTATAGGTGCCTTGAACACCCTTGCGTAATTGACTGAAGCTCTCTTTACCCTCCAGCATCAATAACTGCTGGGATCTAAAACTGGGAGGAAAATTTTAAAGATGTTGGGCTACTAGCTTAAATATATACCGCGTTAAATCAGAGATATTAAAATCCCTTTGCTGCCCCAAATTATGCACCCTACCTTTCACGAATGGATATGTAAATAAAGGGAATATGCATTACAAGCGATGTTTACAGGTCGACAGGAGGAGGAGGAGGAGGAAGATGAGGAAGAAAGGCAGGGAGGTTAACCAGTAAAAGAAACCGGTTTGCTCCCTGCACTGGGGGAAGGGGGTGAGTGGATATAAAAGTTGTGATAGAGGAATGGTTGAAAGTACAGTCACATCACAGACATGCCACATCACATCACGTCACAGTCATATCACGTAACATAACAGCAAACTCATAGTCTTTCGAGTAGGCATGTGCTTTTCATAAAGCGGAGCAGTGCCTGGGAGGCCTTCAGCGCAGATGATCGCCGATCCCAGGGACCTAAAATCTTAATTTTAGTCAATGGGCGTCCATCTAGATGCTCCAGCGTACGGCACAGACACTGTCTTTCCTCACTGTGTATGGGGCACTCACAATGAATGTGGCCTATAGGCTCGTCGCACACACAGTTTGTACATGCAGGGCTGTTTGCCATACCTATCATAGTCCTATATATAGAGGCTGCATATGCGAGAGCAAAATGGCATATGCGGCCGTGGAGGTTAAGGGAGACGGAACCCCTGGTGTGATGCAGCACAGTTCGTGGCGTCGAGTAGGGAGGGGCTGAGGAAGTGTCCATAGCCTTGGCAGACAGCCAAATTGGTGTCAAGGTGGTCATTAGCGACACAAAACCGCTGTAAGAAATGACGAATCCGAGAAGGTATCGGAGATTGCCATCCGTATATTAAACAGGGAAAGAGGACCCAGAGAACTTGTTCTATTCGTTTGGGCACCAACTCACCAGAGACAAATGAAAGGGCTCATTCGGTCGCCCGAGGTCTCACACACCGGTCGACACCTCGACTCTCCCAAGATACCGAAGCTAAAAACAGCACAGAGGATATGCGCGCTAACCAGGAAGTCATCACTACACTACAGTCTAAATCGACAAATTTATCCGTCGCCTGATAAAACACCTAATAAGAGGTGGTTACGTGGAGACAATTACAGCCGGGGAGTTTTGCCAACCCAGTTCTCTATACAGCGAATGTCATCCTGAAGTCTACCAGTCAAAGTGAAACTTTTGCAACGAGACAGCAACCTTGGTCCACAAGGTATGAACACATCCTGACTGAGTACGACAGCTCGCGCATGTTAGAATTTTGGGAGGCTTTGCTCCACAGCCCACGCCCTAACGTCCAGCAAGAGATCATCGCTCCTCAAGCTCAATATATTTCAATGGCTGGCAGATAATTGTTTGCGTTAATGACGTATGAGCTGCACCACACACTTTCATTTCGATACACCTTTTTTTATTATTGCTACTGTTAACCCTCGCTTGAGGGTCGATACAGGGAGGGCATAAAATAAAATACAATTCAAAACTTATTATAATGACGTCAAGTTGTCAAGTTTTACGCTCTCTATACAAAACATCAATGGATCGTTCGAATTTGTGCACATCCGTCTGCTCAACAACCTCCACTGGCAAAGCATTCCAAGATTCAATCACGTCAGGAAAAAAGCAGTTGCGGAAAACATCAACACATGTGGTGTTCGGGGTTTGCGGAGCTCCTCCCAAGCGCACACCCCTAGAAAAGCCGAGCGCCAGGCCGGGGGACGCTTGTACTCATTTTTACCGGTGGGTGTCCGACGGTGGGTTTCGAACTAACCACCTCCCGCAGCCGAGACAGGCGCTCTAACCACTGCTCTGCTGCTGCGTGCATAAAATATGTACTCGATAATATTTTAGCTACCAAAGATGCATCTTTTTTTCTCGGAACCACTATCATTACAACAGTCATCTTTGAGAATGCATTTTGTAATACTACGTGCTCCAAGGGCAGCGATGATTTTCGTATACATTGACAAGCGAACGCAATACACGAAGCATCAGTAATGAGACATTTATTTGTATATTTACCGCCTAAATTGTGATTAGCGAAGAAATAAAACTACAAACGTCCAACTAATGAACTTCATGAGAACAGGCATCTTTTTGCAATGCATGGTTACAAATTTATGAGGATTTCTTGGAACCAGCATGGGGAGACATCTTACCTTTTGTTCTGGGATCGTAGTGAAAAATTTCAGCATGGTATAATCTTCTCATTCGGAAATATTTAGTACGATTGTAGTCATATAACGATTACATTAGAGCTTACAGAAGGAAACATACCTAATACAAAGCGGATATGTCCTGAAGTTTCCGAGGGATATGTTTTACACCTACGACTGTAGAACAAATATATATTAATATTAATTTTGCGGCACTAACGAGACGATGACGAGTGATAGCTGCGTCGACCAGAGTGCATATTTCAAGTGGAGGTCACGTTCTGATTGCCTTAGATGATCTTTTAAAGAGGAAAATTCCTCGGCACGCATTCCGTTGCAACGTGTATTTTAACTTGCCGATCAATGCTTTTTTTTTTTTACTGCCTGTTTAGAGCGAGCCGACGACCACTGAAATCATGGCCATCGCCTTGCTCACGCGTTGTCAACACTATAGGGCTACACCCACCGAGGGCTAATTTCCTGCCTTGATTCTGCTGATAAAGCGAGAAGTCTGGCCCATTTATTGTCACCTTTTAAAGATGTTAATTTCAGCACAACTAACTGCACCGACACGTATAAAGATAGGGCAAATGTTAAACGACCGTAAAGTTTTTTATCAAAGGCACATATTTTTTATTTGTGTGTTTGCCCAAAGACTCATCTATCAAAAGATAAAAATGTGGATAAAGGATACAGGTTTGAAAGGCGGTCACAGTGGTCCACATGATACACGAAGGCTCAAAATCTCCTCTTTAATTTCAAATGCCATGTGCTCAATATTCATAATGCATGCCCGTCAGAAATAGTTTGTGTAAATGAAGGTAGCAAGTACGCAGGATACGAGGATGGGGAAACAAAGAGTTTAAAACCACAGGTAAAAATACAAGGTAAAAATTTGGTAAACTTGAGGAAAAACAGCGGAGTGTCGAAATAAATAGAAATCGGAAAACGCAGATCAGAAAAGAAGCTTCTTTTGTTAACTCAATAGATCGTTTTCCAGTAAAGCTACTAGACATGCGCAAAGCCTCCTCGGCAGCCATTTTACCCGGGATGACAGGATGAAATAGAAAGAAGAGTTCGCGGCGCGCAGTTTTCCACGAAACGACATCCTGCCCTTCTTCGACGGGGCGAGCTGCTGCGCAATAATTACGTGCAGTACTAGCACCTTTTAGGCCCTGGAAACGCGCGCATTGTGTTGTGCCCGTCTCTCTTATTTCGCCCCAAGCGAGAAGACAAGGCCAGGTTCGTCAGCGTCGTATTTGTCACCTGGCGGCCGCAAGAGAGGTACGCTACTGGAAAAAGTTCCATAGGCAGCGCCGTACTTTTGTAAGCTAGATTTGGGTGCCTTAGAACACGCAGCTATATAAAGAACTCAAAGATGACTCAAGCGCAATGTGTCTTATATATGTTGAAACAATTGAACACCTTATACTGGAATGTAATGGTATCCATCTGGATGTCGATGCTGGCGCAGTCATCCTTCAGAAGCCCTCGGATTTAGAGACACCGGTCGGGGGAAAGAATGTGTGGTGCAAGTTAGCAAAAATTGATGTGAAGATTTGTGACTGAAGAGGAAATGACATCAGGTTAGGAGGGTAGAAATAAAAATTTAATAACTCAATCGAAAAAATAGTTGCGGGATATATAACAGCATTCTAGTTAATAAAAAGAAGGAGCTGTGGCTATCAATTAGAAAGAAAGCAGGGGTATACAAGGCTTTCAAGAAAACACCAAACCAGAACTTTTATGATAGGCTTAGAACTCTAACTAAAAACTTGAAGCAGGAGTTAAGAACTACAAAAAAAAAAAAAAGAAAACATACTTATCGTCTCTAGCGGATAAAATAGGATCTAACCCAAAGGAATTATGGCGATGGGTCAAAAGTAACAAAAAAAAAAACAATGTGGTGTTCCTGCTATCAGGCACGAAGGGAAATTGTTAACAGATGATATTGAACAGGCTGATTACTTCAATGAATATTTTCATGCTGTTCTCGCTGCATGCCGTCATACACCACTACCTGAAATATATGAGCAATTATCTCAAATGGAGTACATTGCTGTGAATGAAGCTGTAGTTAGGGCGCTCTTGAACAATCTAGTAGAAATTAAGAAGAAGAAATGGTCAGGACATGTAGTGCGAAGAGAGGATAACCGATGGTCGCTGAGGGTAACAAACTGGATTCCAAGGGAAGGAAAGCGTAGCAGGGGGCGGCAGAAAGTTAGGTGGGCGGATGAGATTAAGAAGTTCACAGGGGTCAAGTGGATGCAGCTAGCACAGAACCGGGTTAAGTGGAGAAATATGGGAGAGGCCTTCGCCCTGCAGTGGGTATAATCAGGCTGATGATGATGATGATGAACAATCTAAACCCGCATTCTGCTCACTCCCCCCATGGCGTGTCAAATCACGTCTTGAAGTGGTGCGTCCAAAGTATTGCCCCTTTTTTGATTGAATTATTTAGCAAGGCATTAAATTCTCAACAACTACCTAGTGAATGGAAAATGGCAAATGTAGCTTCTATTTTCAGCGATGGCTCTCGTGATTTGATAACCAATTATAGGCCGGTATCTTCGACATCTGTTTGTTGTAAAACGTTGGAACATGTTGCGTATTCGGGGCTTATTAAGCACTTTGATGACCATGGTTTTTTTCATCCCGACCAAGCATGGATTTCGCTCGGGATGGTCCTGTAGCACACAACTTGTATAATTCATCCATGACGTTGAATATGGTTTTAACGATGGTACACAAATAGATCCTGTTTTTATTGTTTTCAGAAAGGCGTTTGACGTAGTCCAGCATAACTTACTTCTATACAAACTTTTATATATTGGTCTTCCTGACTCACTTTACGGTTGGGTGGACATGTACAGGCAGCAAAAAGTAGCCCTAAATCGTGCGACGTCACAAACGGTTGAAGTTTTGTCAGGCGTTCCTGTTCCTCGTGTATATCAATGATTTACCTGAAGGCCTTGCTTCGAATGTAACATTATACGCTGATCACTGTGTTGTGTATAACACTTTGAGATGTGCAGAAGATGTGAACATGTTGCCGTCTGATCTCAAAATAATCTGTTCCTGGTGTGTTAAATGGAAAATGGACCTGAATGTAGCAAAATACTATTAAGTGCAGTTCACGAACAAAAAGAAAAAGTTCTCTAGCTCATACTTTATAAATAATGCTTTATAAATAATAAATGTATCGATGAAGTCAAATATCTGGGCGTCACATTAACGGCGACATTGAACTGGACAAATCACATTCAACCTACACGCGCTAAAGCATGTCGCCTTTTACATCTTTTTCAAAGAAATTTCAAGTGTGCACCAAAAGCCCTGAAGGAAGCATTGTACCTCTCTAATATCAGGCCGGTGTTAGAATACTTCGTGTGTAGCGTGGGACCCCCTCACAAAAACCCTTGAAGATAAGTTAGAGCGCACTCAAAAAAGGGCTGCAAAATTCGTCACGGCTATCTACGACCACAAAATTAGAGGTTCTCAAATCAGGGAAAGTCTAGGTCGGAAACTGCTCTCCGCACGCAGGAAAATCTTCCGGTAACATTAACAATGGTAACACAGGAATTGATAGGAAAGCATATTTAAAACAACCTCATTATCAGTCTAAGAGACGAGACAATTACAAAAATATCAGGCCAAATCAAAGTCGCATAAATGTGTTGTTTTCATTCTTTCCGTGCTCAATTTCATATTGGAATTTACTTCCGGGTGAGGTCGTATGTGGGCCCAATTTTTCACCTGCCATCGAGAACATTATATGAATCTCTTTTACATTACAGGCAGTGTACTTTATTGTGAAACTGAGTCACAAATTTTTGTTGGGTGTGTTTTTTGCGCTTGGCATTGAATGTGTTTCCGTTTTTTTTAGAACTGATTTGATGCTTTTGATTCCACTTTTCTGTTTGTTTTATGTTTGCAACTAACCCCCTACGATAATACCCAATGGGCGCTGTATGTATTTGTAATAAATAAATAAATAATAAATGTTGTAGTGCTATATAATGCTTTATGTGCTACATTAAGCATTATTTTAATATAAAGAAAAATTTACCTGTGATTTAGCTTGTGGTAAAACCTCGAGTTACACGAGAGCAATCTGCATGGCTACGCTTAAGTTCGGCTTGAAAGTAAAAACATGGCTTTTGCACGTAGTAGTTTATGGTTACAGCTTTGTTTATGCCTTAGGGGAATCGAGCACCCCTTGCCTCTCATCGTGTACCATTCTCATTCGGGTGTAGAAGAATTCTAGTGTTATGAATACGTCAAACACCGGGGCACACCGCCGTCACAACATTAAAACGAATCTCTGCTCTAGCAACTCGCTGTTGTCTTTCACTTCTACCCAGTACCGAGCTATCTGTTTTCTTTCTCGTCCTCTTCTGCTTCTTCTTCTGCCTTTTCTTTCTTCTTCTTCATATTCGTTCTCTTCTTCTTTTACTTCTTTTAATTCTTCTTCTTCTTGTCTTCCTCCTTCTTTCTCTTCTTTTCTTTTTGTCTTCTTTTTCTTCTTCGGACATGCACGGACAGGCCGAAATGGCGAGACTGTGGCCAATATAGCTCTCGCTACAAAAATTTTGTACTAATATATATTCCTCCTTGTTAAAATACTATTTGAACCATAAATATAGAACACCATATTAAATACAATTCAAACACTGAGTCCCCTCCCCGTCTTCTTTAGTAAAGATGCCTTTGAACTAACAGTTATTCGCAAAACCATCTCTGAGAGGATGCCTCCCACAAACTGCACCACAATCTCATTTTTGTTTATAGAAAGCTTTACTTTTTACTCCTTCATGAGATGCCTCTCAGTTATGGATATAAAAGCTTGACTCTGCTACTTTTTCAGAGACAAGTGCGGGAATTGCATGTTGGGTTGCGTTGCGGAACTCAACTGTTGTCCTCCTCAAAGGTCTTTACAAAGCGTTAAAGTTGTCAACCATCACGAGGAGCTAGCCTACATGCTCAAGCACGGTTACTTTACAATTTTACACAATTTTACATTGATGTGGCATAAATGTTAAATTTATACTTTTTAAATATTTTCAGAAACATTATTTCAACATTTATTGGTAATGTTAAAAAATGTTAAAAAAAGAACGGAGACTAGGAACATGGAAACAACTTGCGGGCATAATAAAAAATTTAGCATTACCGTAATATTTGGGTGCTACATGCGGAGTTTGCAGAACCGAAAAAAACGTTTGTAAGATGGGCAATATAATGTGTAATATTAGTAAATGTTTGAAAAGACACCCTTTTAGAATAAAGTCGGAGGGCATATCATTTCTGTCATTTCTGCGGTTTTGTTCCTTACGATGTCTCGCCAGCTGGCCTACAACCACGCTCTATTACGTCACAGATCATTAACGACTGATGATGCAATAGACCCCATTATATACACAGGTATGCGCATCACCGATTACCGAACAGTTCTTTCGTCCATATAAAACAACACAAACGAAAAATGTTACTAATGAAAAGGAACGCGCCCATGTTATAAATAAAATATGAACGTACAACACCTCCAGGTGCAGAGACTCGAAGAGGAGTGTTCCAGTTTCAGACACCAGCCGACGTCGGCCCTGACCAATGTGCCTTATCTCACGGAATCGCTTCCACCGAGGCAGGAAATTAGCGCGCCGTCTGGAAAATGAATGTGTCTCGCAGGCGGCCGATTTGTAATAACGCGATCGCAATGTATGCAAAGGTCGACTCCTTGCGCTAACTTCCTGTGAAAGAGCTCTACGGAAAGTCATGTCGATTATATCAAAGTATAAAGTTAATTTGTTCTTCAAATGGTTAGGAACAGTTAAGAGTAATTGTTCTATAAAGGACATGATAATTTATGGGAGCATAACGTTTAAGGTGCTTTTTGCTCTCTTAATTGGAAGGAATTAGTAAAAAGCTACATGCAAGGTTCCACTTTCACTTTTGAGAACATCGATTTTGTAGCAAGCATATTTGCCACAGCTGCTTGCTGACTCTCTGCAGTCTTTGCCGAACGCAATATATCAAACTGCAGCGCAATCGTGTCGCAGCCGTTCTCGCTCGATAAATATGAAACGTGAATAGTCTCCTAAGCATTCGGAGAAAGTGCTTGCTTGGCTTCTTGTCAGCTGCCAAGAACATACAAGCCCCAATGTGCTCAGAGTTTAGAAAAACAGCTAAAATAATATTGAAACAATACTGATAAGCGGCTTGCTCCAGATTACGTTAAGTGGTCTTGAGGATTACACACAGTACGGAAACTACCACCAAAGAACACGTGGGTTAATTGCCTATCGGCGCGGTTCGATGATGCCATACCTGGTGAATGTCGGCCCTATCACACTATTTAACCACGTTTTCAATAAAACGATAGTGCTTAAAAGTTTAACTCCGGCAAATGGCGCGACCTTCTTCCGTATCCGACCTAGATATGAAGTTGTGCTCGACGTGTGTGCGACAAAACTTTTGAGAAACATTTTCTTTTCCTTCTTCCAACCTGTTTACGAAATAGTCTGCGCCTTGTACAGAGTAAGCGTCTCCCCTCTGTTCATTGCTCTAAATTGCACACTGTTCACTTTTAATATTTGTTTATTGCGTCGGGGTAGCCTCGGCCTATCCGCTTCCATCCATCGGCTTTAAACTGTTACCCTTCTTCCGACACATGCGTAGTTCGGAAACGACCAGCTTGCCAGCATGAAGAACGTGTGAGCAGGACGCGCCTTCTCGAATTCGCTTATCCCCTTGCCCGAATAAATCAGTGCCATCTCCGCCGAGGCATCTTCGAAGCCCCTTCTGTGACCGGGCAAAGACCTCCATAGGAGAGGCATGACCGAAGAAGCGCGCGCTCCCCTCAGGACTGGCCATGGAGGAGGGATGAAGTTGCGGTTTCCCAGCGATAGATGGCGCTGCTGCTCCAGTCATTGCAAAGGTTTCGCACGTGCGACGGACTATCCGATAGACGAAAACATGCGTTCAACAGGTAACACTGAAAGATTCACATCAGAAATTGGTGGTGCTGGTTTACCAAAAGGAAGGCTGTTTTAGGCACTACTAGACTTGCACGAAGATATCGGCTGCAAGAATTGCTTAGAGACGCAGCATCTGCCTCAGGTGTGGCTTTCGCCTCTGATAAGGTTCGATGCTGTCTTCGAAAACAGCCCAGTGTATCCGTAACCATGTAGAGGACCTCGAACGAAAGGTAGCGTCGGTACTTGATCAACATTGCCCTCCTTTGCACGGGAAAAAAAAGGTGAAGTCATGCCAGAGCTTCTTTTAGCACGGACATCACCACGAATGGCGCATAATGGAACGGACGACCTATACCTAACACATTCTAAAGGACGAGAAGTGAACAAAAGGATCCCTTTTAACCTGTGCTACCCCTAAGCTATACCATTGGCCTCCCAAGGATCATAGATATAGATTTATTGCATAAGCTTCCTTCTGGGACGAAGGGATGACACCGTGTAATTCTGCTCAGTCCTTTCATCATGCTATGAAAACCTATTGTGCTCCTCCGTCATCTTAAAAACGGCGACAAAATTATTATGCCGATAGCATAGTATAGCCCCGAAGGAGCCCCATGTGGTGCCCTCTCGCGTATTTCAACAAGTACATTATTGATGGCAAAGCAGCACAAAAGAGTGATAAGCGTACAATCAATATAAGTGGGAGTCGACTACGTCTGCGACCACGGACTCGTATCGGAGCCTTGTTCACAATTACAATCCTTTTTATTCATCTATTAATATGTACGGATGTAGCAGCATCCCGGGCGAGCGACATTTCCAATATTTTGAGTGTCTAGCACTACATTACCTGTTGTGTGGAAAAGAAAAGAAATAAAACATAAAGCTTAGCATCCTCTTCACTCTTAATCTGGTTCCACATAGGTTCCAGTTATAAGTGGAACTTTAAAAAATGTTCCGCTTATAAGTGGAACATTTTTAAACGTTCCACTTGGTATGCGGAACCAGATTAAGAGTGTTCAGTAAGAAGGGATACAACCTTATCATATATCACGCAGGAAGACGCTCCAATAAGGTGCGAAAGTAAAATGGCGGACCAACACGGAACACATGCATAAAGAAAGAATAGCGAGCCTGAACTACAACACTGAGAGAAGTTGTCGCATCGAATCTTGCAAGTCACAACATGCAGAAAAAATCAATATACAGCACAGTTGGCTATGGAACAAGTAACTTTCCTCTTCTTGTATAAGGAACTGGAAGCACTGGCGATATTAAAAAAAAAAAGTGTTTGGATAGTATGTCATGGGTAGAGAGACAAAAACTGTCCCCAGAATAATAATATCCAACATTGAGCACTGTGTGCACTAATTAACAGTTTGCAGAAGAATCGCATGTGACAAAAATTATATCGAACTACTTTTTCAGGCTTGGATTAGTCTTTCTTTATTTCATAAATAGATAGTATGAGTCAAAATTTACACAGAAACAGTTAAAGGCACTTTCTTATCAATGGTTGGGAGACGAAATAAACGAGAACTAGATAAACCGTCATAACTGACCGCGTTTCTATATGAGCCGTTATCATTCATTCTTTGGTATGTGCGCTGCTTTTCTCGCTATAGGACGGGCCTTGCAACTCTCAGCGACGTACTAATGCCAGAAAGGCATTGGCAGAACTCGCCTCCTCGACGCGGCTGAACGTCCTTTCAAGGTCGCCCGTTCGAATCTCAACGACTGGGCAACCCAAGAGCGTGGACACAGACCGCTTACCATATCAAGCGCTTACGTGCGGTACGTGAGAGAGGAGAGCTGGAAAAAAAACACATCTTGCAGCCTCCAAAGCACCGCTTTGCGCGCAGATGATAAGGTGGACTTTGAGGCAAGGAGATGGGGAAGGGATGAAATTTGGTACTTTCACCATCCACACTTTGCACTAGGCACGGGCTTCTCGCGGTTGAGGGGGACCCACTACTGGACTGCACGGGGTGGGGCAGACTGTATCTCTTATGGAACGGAGTGGAGCGCGTTAACTGCAGCCCTGTAACAGTAGTTCAAAATAAAAAACAGAAATGACCCCCCCCCCCCCCCGTCCCCTTCCCTCCCTGCGCGAAAAGCGAGCTCGCACGCCTTCGCATGAGAAATCGATGCTGTATGGTGGAGGAGGTTGGTCCGCGGCGAGATGGCAGAGATGACCACGCCTTGCGGCGACCTTCTCGAAGTGGTCCGCGCCGGTCAGTCCCTGAGCTGAGCTTCCGTGAGAGAGGGAGCCAAAAAAAAAATAATATAGGAGAGTGAGAGTGCAAGTAAAGTCTTTCGGACAGATGTACACGCGTATGCCGGCTGGTAAGCAAAGATGAAAACGAAAAGATTCCTCTCGCTTGGCTAGCCTCTTCCGCTCGCCCATCCGCTCCTGTTGGATGCAGTGCACACGCTCCCTTTCACACTCGAGACTCCTGGTTTTCTCCTCCTTGTTGTCCTCCTCGCAGGCTTGGACACGCTGCCCGGTTCGACGTACCACCGTCCGCTGAGTCTGCGGGGAGGTATATAAAGCCGTAGCGGCCGTTTGAAAGCTCTGTCTTTTCTTCTCTCTAGGAAACAGCCCTCCAGTAGCAAAATGCTGGTAAGTAGCCACTGGTACAAAGTGAAAACTCAACTCACAGGTGCTGGTTACAGCAAACGCTGCCTAGTGAACGGTAGAATATATGTTTACCCAGGTCACGCTACACATTACCTAGTCCAAAACAATAGTGTCAGAAGAAAGTAATATTTCGCTTCAGAGAAACGGAACATGTATTGGCATTTGGGTATAGAGCGCTGAGGACCGGGAGGCTGCGGAAAGGTAGAGCTTCTTTTTCCACGTAAGGGCGTAAATTTCAAGCGTTATTTCGCAGGTGAGTGGCGTGTAAACGTTTCTATGGGTTAGAATAACTGCAGTGGATACTATTTCCACTCTGCAAATCGTAACTTTCATCGTTTCTTAGCTAATTGCGTTGCCTAATAATTGCTGTAAGAAACCGCCCTCATAGTGTTAAGCTGCTGATTTTAAAACATTCAATACCCCGCAGTTCCCTTTGTATATATTTCCACTGAAGCGATGCTAACGAGACTACACTTGTAATCAGGCTCCACATACGCGTTAAAAAAGTTCCAGTTATAAGCGGAACTGACGCATATAAAGTGGAAGTTCCACTTATAACTCGAACTTTTTTAACGAGTATGTGGACCCAGATTAAGCATGTAGCATTGTTTGTTGTTGTCCGCGTCCACAAGTTCACTGAAGCTATGCGGTTATGCTGGCTCGTTAGCTGCAGCTCTCAATGCCCTCCTTGTCCAACTCTCGACATCTTCCCGAGCTGAAGCAATGGAGTTTCTTTCAAAGCTTAGGCGAAACTTTGTGCGAGTTCTAGTAATTGTTTACTAAACAGATAACAAAGTGCTCTGTTATTTCGATTCTATCCGTACAGTCTGTTGCCGCCTTCCTCGGCCTTGTCGCTGTTGCCTCTGCCGGCTACCTCGGTGGCGGTGGAGTTGCTCTCGGATATGGAGGCGGCCTCGGTTACGGAGTCGGACTCGGCTATGGAGCTGGACTCGGCTACGGAGCCGGACTCGGCTATGGAGCCGGACTCGGCTTCGGCGGAGTCGCCGTTGCCGCCCCAGCCGTCGCTGCCGCCCCTGTCGCCGTCGCTGCTGCTCCGACTGTAGCCGTAGCTGCTGCTCCTGCCGTCGCCGTCCCTGCGCCTCCTGCCGCCCTCGTGCCCGCCGGTCCCGCCGCTCCCGCCGCTACGATCGCCACCAGCCGCGTCGCCACTGTGCACCACACTTCTCCAGGATTCGCCAGCGTGAGGCATGCCCCCGCCCCTGTTGCCGCCGGCGGTCTCGCTGGGTACGCTCTTGGAGGAGGAGGCTTCGGTGGTAGAGGCTTCGGAGGAGCTTATGGAGTTGGAGGCCACCGACTCAACTACGGCATTGCCAACGGAGGCTACGGACTGGGATACGGAGTTGGAGCCGCTGTCGCCGTCGGCGGACACGCCGGATATGGATTCGGCAAGGGATGGTAAAGAAAAAAATTAGGTAGGCTTCCACTGCACGGTTCTACAGCCCTTGTTATTGCACGCGTGTACTTAAAGATATTTCAGCCCGGCAGAGGTCCAAGAATGAGACAGCTGGTGACTAAAGCATTGCCCATACTTATTAAGAAATATAACATTGCTCCAATTTCATTTTTTCTTTACTATTCTCGCTCTGCCTATCAGTTGGAAGCTTGTCGACGGATAATAGGACTTTGCTGGCTTGAGCTGACTCGCGCCTGTCATATGATATTTTGGCGTTTTCCATGCCAAGCACTGATGAACATGTCAGCAGTTTAAAAGCTTAGTAAAATTCAGAATGCGAACATCACTCGCTATCCCTACAAACTTGCTTCGTAGTTTTGTTTCTCACCTTCAGTATTCCTTACCAGAAACGACGCAGAAGAAATGTATCATGTCCCATGGGTAAATTTGCCTCAAAACTGACAAGTTTCCTTTCACTTCATTTCAGGTACAAAGTAACGACGACAAAGCCAATATACATCACGAGTGACTGCAAGGAATGGAGGCCCGGTCGGCGGATGCCTGAGGTCTGGAGTCGAGTCAAAAAAATAAATTATTTCACGTGTTCTGCCTGGTGCATAAACGATTTTGCTCTGTGATTTTTGCGCGCGCGCACTGGGGTGCACCAGCCCCCTTCTCCTGCGCATAAAGGTCTACGGGCCTAACGGCAAAGGATGGTCTTAGACTACATACACTGCCCGCCTGCCTAGTGCAGAATTACTCCTAAAGAAAAAGAAAACACAAAACAGCGTAACTGAAAACTTGTAAGGCTGTAGTTACATACTGCAACAAAAGCTACATGCAATGGTCATCGCACTAGTTAAGCTCCTGCAGTCTTCTAAAAACTGAATACAAAATATCCACGGTAAAACCATCAAAAACGTCTAAAAATCTCTTTTTTACTGCAACTGCGAACTACAGAAGCGCCAGATGTCTCTCTTCAAGTGGACATTCCAAAGCAATATACCCGTAGGTTTAGTTCTGGTTAAATTGTTTAGAATCTCAAAGCAACTAAAAGGCTTTGACGGACGCCGTAGAGGTCGGTCCAGTAATTTCTATCGCCCAAGATTTTTTTAACGTGCGTTGGTATCAAGCAGTACACTTGGGCTTTGTGTTTCTTCTCCACCGAAACACGGCTGCCGAGGTCGCAACAAGGGTGTAGAAAAAAAAAATAAAAATACGAAAAACATGTTTAACGCACTGGTTACAAATTTAACTAAACTATCCAGCTTCACGTCCTCTAACACTATGAACACGCGAACGGTATGCGCCCAAGTATGTATGCAAAAATTTAACATATATGGTATGAGAGTCCTACGCTCCCTTTGGTACAGCGTTTCGCGTACGAGGTACGATGTGCGCATGTACAGGCTGGGCACAAGTTCCCAAACCACAGGGTGTGCCTTCCAGCGCTGCTCGGAACGTACGGTGTCATTAAAGCTACCGAGGCTTTAAGAGCAGAGAACGATGTTTCCCCTGCACCCTACAAAAGTTTATGTCTCTCGGGTGGATGTCACAACTTTCGGACTAAACTGCTTGAAAGTAGACCCTGTTTCATGGGAGCTTTTGACTAACACTGTACATGCGGATATTTGTCAGCATACCCTTATAGGAACATTAATGCTCCTTTTTTTATATTTTAGAACGTGAGAAGAGATTCGTAAGCTGCTTTAAAGAACAGTACGTTTGTAACGCCCCATTTAAACAAATAACTGCCTGAAAAACCCGTACACATGCGGCCCTACAACCCACTGTTATAACTTCGCAGAATGTGGCAGTTGCTTTGAGTGAAGTGTTTCCAGCTAGAAAAGGCGGGAGTGGTGTGTAAGAGTGCGGCAACTTTTTCAGCCGCCGCAGAAAGGAGGTGGATTTCTGTGCGAGTGATTTGTTTGGATGCATGCGCCGTTTGCGTCGGTTGTTATAAAGTAGTATTTCCGCTCTAAAGTGCTAGTTGAAAAGGCTAGCACTCGCGCGGGCCTAATAGAGCCATTAGAACGAAGTAGACCAGACCCAAGAGCGAGCAGTATCATCGCAGTGTGCCCTCCGTGGACCTCTGGTCATGGCGGACGTGGTATCTGACAAGGAGGATGAACACCAGAGGGACTTGCTTGTTTTGCTGAGGGAGGGGGGGGGGGGGGGGGGGGGGGTTTTTTGGGGGGGGGGGGGGGGGGGGGGGGGGGGGGGGGAAGAGTTGTTTATTCGCCCGTACCTGCTTGGCGCTGGTCATGGTTGGCGTGTCTCTGTACAACGCAACACTGTAATTTGGAGAAATTCTGGGTAAATCATTATTCGCTCAGAACCGAAGAACACCAGTTAAACCGCGCTTACAGACTTGACTGATTCCCATGTTGTGAGAATGCCGATTCTTAAACCAAGTCTTCTGTTGTAGAAACTTGCTCTCTTTTTTTCGACGGTGATGTTTTGCCGTAATTTTATAGTTTTATAATCATTTATAACAAATACCGGAAAGGCACCCGTCCATATATTATGCCTTTTTTGCGGTTTATTAATCATTAAAAGCCTGGCGGAGTCGATATGTGAGTAATCTGGCAGCGACCGAGCTTATCAATCATATTTATGAAGCAGTTGAAATTGTACCTTGTCACTACTCTCAAATTTGGTTTGATTTGGTTTGTAGGGTTTAACGTCCCAAAGCAACTCAGGCTACGAGAGACGCCATAGTGGAGGGCTTCGGAAATTACGACCATTTTGGATTTTTAATGTCACTCACATCGCACAGCCCACGGGTGCCCTGCTTTTCGCCTCCATTGCCGCCATGAGCGAGATTCGATCCCGCATCCTTGGGCACGGTAGTCGAGCAGCCTAACCGCACTGCAGCACCGCGGCGGGGTTCTCAACTTAGGGTTTAGAGTTGTTAAATTAAAGAGCAGCTTTCTAAAACACGCTGCCCAGGTATTTCACATCATTACAAAATGCCGACGAAACAACAGCTTCTTGCTCTTATGCCATTAGTCTGACATAAAATCGAATGCGTAGTAGTGTTCATAGACTTTAAGTGAGTATCAAAGTGCCATTTAGAAAACAAAAAATGGCCAAATGGTCAAATATCACGCGCATGACAGAAAGGTGCTACGGATATACGAAACAGAACATTGTTTCAAACTGATGTCCCGCAACCGCCGTAAAAAGAAAAGAAAAAAATATCAACAGCTGCCAACGACGTGACTGCCACACCCTGTGCTTTTTATTGTTCGACATGCGCGCGGGATCGACAACGAGATGAAGCTTGCGAAAGAAATCTCTAGAAGCATGCGCACAGGTGGGCCCCGAAACGATCTTGGAGAAGGCGAACATGGAACGTTCTCAAGTAGCCTCAAAACGCGGTCAGCTCAATTGACGACAGTGAGATCACGAACGGCGGAAGCTGGCAGCGATCGGTCATTGCGCTTTAGCCAACGACCGCCATGTGAACGCATCGTGCGTATCCTGCTCAGGCAACTCCCTCGTTCATGAGGAAATGCCTACATGAAATATTGCGCAATATTATGTGCGCGTAGCCATTGTCAAACATTCCCACGCCCGCGTGTAGAAAAAAAACCTACCACTTGCAATGCTTGCTACACGCTCATGACACATAATCTCAACTCGGTCTTATTCACTGCAAAGTATTTAACCTGTTGTAATAAGCAACAGAATAAGCCCAGTCGGCCCAGCAAGCGAGAGCCATTTTTATTTTTTTTTATTTTTGGACACAAAAAAGGGTTTCATAGCAATCACATAGCATACAGCTCAACTCTGCTACTGAAGTCTGGTAATTTCGCTAGACACAGAAGTTAAAATCTGTGGCCAGGGTCATAGAAATTCGGAATGAAGAGCTCTCTCTCTCTCTCTCTCTCACACACACACACACATATGTGGAAAAAGAGAAACTTAGATCGAACATATATCGGTGGTCGGAGGAACATCCTCCTGGTTTTCTAATTCACAGCTACTGCCTGCCTGCAAAAGCAAACAGTGCCAACAACAAGGTTTGAAAGAGCTACGAGCTCTTAGCGGACCAATATAAATCCAATAGTCTGTTTAACATGTCCCTTCAGTAGCAATGAAAGATACTTGGAGCTATATCAGTAATGAAAATACGTTTGGTCACGGCCCCACCTGCGTGTGCGTGTTTTGCTTTTATCTACTGCACTTCGTCGATTCGAACTGTATTTTCTTTCAGTTCAGAATCAGAATCAGAATTTATTCAACTAGCAATGACTGAATACAAAGATTTTGGTAAACACAAGTCTAATACCCAGAAATGTGGCGCAACATGCACAAACACATGCGAAGAGACACAACACACATACACATACACAAAACATGTGTTTGTGTATGTGGCGCCACATTTATGGGTATTATGCAGTACCAACTAGCCCCTCAAGCTGTTATTTTGAAATACAAGTCTATCTCGTGCTCGTGTTACACTGTACGATACCCCACTGACAAGAAAGCGTTCCGCAAAAACCACTTGGTTGCGACATTTGATCCACATGCCGAAATCTGTTAAAGGAAAAACAGCGGCATGCGGAAGTTCAGAACGATTTGCAGCGGGTTCGTTTGAAGCAATAACATTGTTTTCTTTGGTGCTCGCTGCCAATGAGGCAGTTCCTGAATTGCGGAAGGGTTGAATACGTGTCTGGCCAGCTTGCCTGCGAGCACTGACTGGTCTATTTTCCTCTTCTCCGTCGGAAGGGCAAAGTACCAAAGCTCAGTGTGTCAAATAAATAGAGTTCACGCGAATTGGTACACACCTCTCGTGGTACGCCTGATGACAGGTTCCCGTGAAAGTAAGGGTGGCGGTGGGTGACAATTTTTTCATTGCTCCGGACCGCATTATTACGTCCCAAGTGACCTGGTCGTCGCGGCGCCAAGTCCTGAGGCCACCTTGTTAAGCGCTCGTGTGGCAATAGCCGCTATGCCTTGGAGCATCCATCACGTTCGCCGATAAGGGCCGCTTAGTTAATTGCCCATGCGTAACATGTGAGAACAGATATGGAAAAAAGCAAGCTAGCGGTCGCTGCAGCTAGACGTGACAGGGCCAAGTGACCACCTAGTAGAATTTAAATTCAGAACAACAGACAGTCATTTTTTAGCGATAAATGGGGCACTACTTATGCAGGGCAGCTTATTATGCTTGTGCTTGTGAATATAATTTTCACTTTGAATTCGCGAAGGTCATTAAGTGGAACTGCATTTAATAGGCTCTGGGTGTATTTAGTCACCGGCAGCTTATATGCTTTCGAATTATTTTTGTCATGAATTTCTTGAATTAGTGTTTTGATTTGACCTTGCTGATACTTGAGTATGAGCGCATGCGGCTACGCGCCTTTGCGTGTGGTGCGCCAGTGAGCCGCATCAGCGTGCATTTGGTACACACAAAAGCCACCTATAATAAGAGAGTAAATACTCATTGACACTCATCCAAACACACCCCACGCGGCTGCAGAGGAATGCTGCAAACCTTTCTCAGAAACTTCGTGGTTAAATAAGCATTCATCTTGGTCCAGGGACCGAACCCGAGACCACCGCCATTCCGCGAAGGTCGCTTTACCAACTAAGCTAACCACGATGGTCAACAGATTAGAATGTAGGGCTAAGCGAACTGATCAATAACTAGAAGTGAGAACGGTCTTAATAATTATGGAATAATTACTCTCTTATTAGAAAGATAGTCCACCTTGGGAGATTCCTCCGAAATATTCTACCAAAAGTCGCCTATATGCGATTATGAATGTGATAGGATAAGCAATTGCGGCTCTTCATTACCTCATTATTACTCCATGTGCTGAAATAAAGGGTCCAATGATTCTGATGCCTATTTTTGGACATCACCTTCACAATATACCTCTCTTCGTTGGGAAACCGTTGTGCGTGCTTTGTGTTTGTCTTGGATAAGAAGTGAATATTGTTATTTACCTTGTCCTTGCATCTACTTTTGCTACTTGAAGTTTCTATTTCTCGTTTGAGTATGCCTTGAGCGCTGTATCCTCCCAAACATATTGGGAATGGAGGTATTGTCAGCGTTTTACGATTTCGCCATGACTAGCACCTTCTTCGAAAATAATGTAAAACTGTAATTTCAAAACTGAAGCCAGTAGAAAACTACAGTAAATGAAAGTATGTCGTAAACATCCTGAGGGACGAAGCACCCAGAATATTGCATTGCGCTTCAGCTGACATATGCTTCAGTACACTGTGGGTCCTAAAGATCTGATTCGCAAAAGAAAACAAAAGAAGAGGTTAAACATCTAAGGCTTCGCAAAGCTGCGGCCTAGTGAACTAGTAGTTGTAGTAGAAGGAGGAGGAAGAGAAGGAGGAAGAGGAAGAGGAGTTGTAGCTGCAGTACTAACGGCAGTTGTAGTCTCAAACATAAAATTAAAAAAGTGTGTTTGCTTTAGGCACTGCAAAAGCCTAACTCAACGTGAGGCCAAATAACTCTCCCGAGGTATAAAAAATAAAATAAAAAAAAACAATAGTTAAACACTGGCACGATGCAGTAGATTACATCTTTGAAACTGTCCGTCCGCGACAGCAACTTCACCTGTGGGTTACGTCAACCTTCCCAGCACCCGCCGGCGTCGAGCAACGCTCACACACCTTGAAGGGCGTTCCTCAACAAAAAGCCAGCACGACCAATCCACTAATCTACACCGGAAACCACGCTAACAACGAGCGTTTTCTCTTCTCTGACGTCCACGGTCCACCCCGCGCGAACGCTTTCGCCTCTAATTTCTCGGGCGCGGGCACCTAGTATGTGGGACACCAGGGGGACTGATTCGCCGCTCCGTAGAGAGCGAGAAAGCGGCTGCAGGGAGGCGAGGGAAGTGCTCGGTATTACGTGCCGGCGTTCATTAAATGTAAAAAGAAACAAGGTCCCTGCGCGTGTTGGGACTCGGTAATCGGAGTGCCGTTGTACGCGCGTGCTCACGTAGCTTTGGCTCTAGCGTAGCAGCAGCACAAGCAGTGGCCGCGGCATTCGCTGCGGCTGAAAATGCCTGCACTATGGCAAGGTACTGCAATGCGTGGCAACGGCTGATCGCACTTACGTTTCGTGAGAGCGTGGTTCGCTTAGCGCCAGGCGAGTGCGGCAACCGCCCAGGAGTGTACGACAGGGCCACCGCTCATTATACGGCGCTCGGAACCCAGCGCCCCAGTGTGCGGGTGTGTGGAGCGGTGAACTCGCCGTCTAAAGACTGAGAGCGGGTGGTCGCACGGAGGCGTTTGTTGCGCGAGTTGTTTAGTCGCGGGTCTGGGTCGGCGGGAGCCATCGATAACAAAGATTATCTTGTTCATTTCGTGTCCGAAGTGGTACGGGCACGAGGTCACCGTAGAGATCCATAGTAAGAGGTAAATGTGGCAGGTGTTGGTAGTGGGAACGGTGTTAAGAAATACGCAGAAGCAAAATAACGACTTTCAAAAGAAGTCATTTGTTATCTGCAGTGGAAAGCAAGAGGTAAAACATAGCTAAGAGAATTTTAGAACTGCCTTCGGGGAAGACCAAGAAAGATTACGAAATACAAGCGCTTGTATTTCGTCGTTCGTGTTTTTCTGAGACTTCAAGCTTTTGCCCTAACAGCTATGAGCTGCGCCCTCTGCTCTGAGTCCCCCCCCCCCTCCTCCCCGTGGCACCGTGTAAGCTATGCAATATGCCCAGGAGGCTAATCAAGCTGAATCACTCACTCATGCAAAAAGAATAAAGTGTTCAGAGGAGACAGGCAAGAGGCTGCTGGGAGATCCATAGAGAAACGAAACATGGTTGCATGCTGCACGTCTACCATCAGATACAAACCGTTCAGAAAGTGCATTCTCATCAAAACTGATGTATACCTACATATGTCAGATATGGCCAACACCCAAAGTCGTGAGCGATGAGGGGGTCAAAGCACATGCCAAGTGAGCACGAATACCCTGGGTAAAATAGTGCCAACGTGAGCACTGGTTTTGCTTTTAGCTTCCTTCTGGCAGGAAGCTTCCGCAATAAAAAGCAGCACTAGGGAGCAACAATTGCATCCTCTAGACACATTGGCAAAGCTGATGAACGTAAAGTGCCAATGCGCAAATTTAGAGGAACATTATCTAGTTTGTTATATTTATCGCAAGAAGGAGGTAGGGGAAAGCAGGCCCGAAAAATGACCTTTTTATGGCATAAAAAGAAGCGAGGAATTTTACTCGCCTGAACGTAAATAAACGGTGCAGAGAAATAACTCAAGTTACCGACATTCTAGTGGAAATTAAGAAGAAGAAATGGACATGGGCAGGACATGTAGTGCGAAGACCGGATAACCGATGGTCGCTGAGCGTAACAAACTGAATTCCAAGGGAAAGAAAGCATAGCAGGGGGCGGCAGAAAGTTAGGTGGGCGGATGAGGTTGAGAAATTCGCAGGGGTCAAGTGGGTGCAGCTAGCACAGAACCGGGCTAAGTGGAGAAATATGGGAGAGGCCTTCGCCCTGAAGTGGGTATAGTCAGGATGATGATGATGATGATGATCGACAGCGGAAATATTGCTCACATCCGCCAGACCTGCCTTATCAGGAAGAAACGAAGCATTGGGACGAGAGAAATTAAAAGAAATACCAGCACTGCGACTGCGATAACAGGCAAGGATTCTATGCCGTGCATATTAAAAAACGAAGCACGAAACGAAGAAGTTCGCAGGGGTAAAGTGGATGCAGCTAGCACAGAACAGGGTTAAGTGGAGAAATATGGGAGAGGCATTCGCCCTGCAGTGGGTATAGTCAGGCTGATGATGATGATGATGATGATGATGATGATGATGATGATGATGATGATGATGATGATGATGATGATGA
>JAJIZL010019777.1:341598-370652 GCA_023969395.1 Amblyomma maculatum | reverse complement strand
CTGGAGATATTCCCTGTTCATCTTCTGCCTCTGCTCCTCGCCGTGCGGTTGACTTACCCAGTGAGATGAAGAAGCACCGAAGTCGAGCCATTACTGGCGCATCGAGCTCATCTGTCCTGAACGTTGCCATTTACCAAAAGAAGCGTCCGAAGACTATTTTCGTCTCTAAACTCAGTCCCGATACTACATCGGTAGACCTTACCAACCATCTAAAATCAGTGAATATTACTCCCATTTCCTGCCGGCAGCTGAAAACAAGGTACGACTCCTACTCGTCCTTCCATATTGAAATTGATGAAGAATCCTACAGTAAGCTTGTTGAGCCTTCGATGTGGCCGATGGGCTGCATATACAAGGACTTTCGTGGGAAGCTTTACGACGATATGCTTCATCCCTCTGAACTGACGCAAAATTGCAGTGGCCCCTAATTTGGATATCTATTATCAAAACGCCCGAGGTCTTCGGACTAAGGGATCAGAATTTTTTTCTAGCGTCTTGTCCTCTTGTTATACCGCTGTTGTGGTTACCGAAACCTGGCTGTCAAGTGATATTCCTTCCAATGATTTCTTTCCAAATAATTACTCTGTTTTTCGTAGCGACCGCCCTGAAACAGGTCCCAAATCAAGAGGAGGTGGAGTGCTCATTGCTATTGACAGTTTTGTGAAGTGTGTTCGACGTTCCGATCTGGAAACTGTTGAAGAATGTGTGTGGCTCGAGCTCACTTTAAATCGATATGAAAAACTTTTACTTGCAGCTTTCTACATTCCTCCGAATCTACCTCCTTCAGCCTATGATGATGTTCTGCTCTCAATCGAACATGTTATAACCCGTCATAGCAAACACAAACTTCTTATTTTAGGTGATTTTAATACTCCTGGTATCAACTGGAACTCACTTATTTCTTCTCACAACAATCATTACATATTAAGTAAGTGTAACGCTCTACTTGATTTCATAGCCTTTAACTCTTTGCAGCAACACAATTTCATTGAAAACTGTTGCGGTAATATTCTTGACATCTGTCTATCGAATTTTGAAAGTGTTCGAGTCTCGAGTTCGGACATACCGCTGACTCGCTGTGACAAATTTCACCCTCCGCTTCTAGTTACTACTGCTGTCTCTGCCTCACCTTCTACTAACTCAGATCGGGTGAGGAATTCGCCCCGTTTCGCGTATGCACGTGGTGATTATGTCGGTCTTTTCAATTTCTTCTCTTCCGTCGACTGGTCCCTTTTAAATGACATTAATGATTCAGATGGACAAGTCAGTCGCTTTACAGAAATAGTTCTTGATGGTATGCGTCGGTACATACCTTTGCATACTCCTACGCGTAGGAAGTTCCCTTCCTGGTTTTCAAGGGAACTAATAACGGCGTTATGCGAAACGCCCTGGGTTTCACAATTGGGCAGATGAGTTTCGCCGTGTGCGTTCTCTTTGCAAACGCTTATACAAGCGGGACTACGACTCCTATCTTGAGTCTTTAGAGAGGTATGCCTCAAATCGTCCTAGTCAGTTCTGGCGTTACGTTCGCAAGCGTTCCATTAAATCAGATTTAAGTATCAGCTTAGTTGACTCTCAGGGTTCGGAAATTCGGGATGTTGCCGACAGTTTTGCACAACATTTTTCCTCTGTTTACAAACATCCACATTGTGATTCCGTTTGCCTCCCATCTGGTGCACTATCTAATTCCATTCTCTTTGACGAGGAGTTGATAACTGAGAGTCTTAAGCGTCTGAGACCATCTTTGTCTCCTGGACCTGATGGCATTCCAGCTGCCATAATAAAAGCCTTCAGTTATATCTTCGTACCAGTACTGACTGCCATATTTAATAACTGTTTAAAAAATGCTGCCTTTCCTCGCGTGTGGAAAATGGCACGCGTGTTTCCTGTCTTCAAGTCTGGAAACAAAACTGATGTTTCCAATTATCGTCCGATTTCTCTTCTATGTGCAACCTCTAAGCTTTTCGAATTAGCTTTGCACAGCGTACTTTCCTTCCATCTCAAACATATCATAGTACCGAATCAACATGGCTTCATGTCGGGTCGCTCTACTTCCACCAACCTAGTCACGTTTATGACGTATGCCTCTGCAGCAGTCCTTCAGAGGGGTCAGGTTGACACTGTGTACTGTGATATGAGCAAAGCTTTCGACGTTGTTACTCACTCACTACTTCTTGAAAAACTTCTACTCTCTGGCGTTGAAGTCTCTCTCGTAGCCCTCCTACGCAACTATCTCCTTGATCGCTTCTGCTTTGTCAGTGTCAATGGACAGACTTCTTTCGTTTACCCTGCAACGAGTGGAGTTCCTCAAGGTTCAGTACTAGGCCCGCTTCTCTTCTCCGTTTTTATTAATGATGTTTCCTCGGCGATAAAGAACTCCTCGTTTCTTCTTTATGCTGATGATATAAAAATATTCAAGGTAATACATTCTTTTCAAGATTGCGTGTTGTTGCAATCGGACATATCTGCTTTTTCTGATTGGTGTGCGATGAATCGACTTACCCTCAATTCTTACAAAACTAGGGTTGTGTCCTTTACTCGTAAAACACATAGCTTTCTCTACCATTATTCTGTGAATTCTGTGCTGTTGGATAGGGTTGATGAAATTAATGACCTTGGTGTACTTTTTGACCGCACCCTCAGCTTCTCCTCTCACACTAACCGCATTGCTCAGCGGGCTATGCGCGCACTCGGATTCGTTTGCAGACTTTCGAGAGAGTTCCACACTCCACTTCCGTTCCTAAAACTGTACCTGTCCATATGCCTGCCGGTCTTGGAGTATGCGTCGGTTGTTTGGAATGGCACTTGCAAATCGAACTTGGACAAGGTTGACAGAGTACAAAAAAAATTTTTACGGATATTTCATTATCGCTTTCCTTGCGCAACTTCCCCCTCTCGCTCCACCAGGAGCGCCCAACTGAATCTTCCTTCCCTTCACTGCCGTCGTATCAGACTTGATATCATATTTCTGTACAAACTTCTTCATGGCCACATTATGTGCCCTCAGCTCTTAGAGTACATCCTACTGCGCGTTCCGCGAAAGAGCATGAGGGAATTCAGACCATTTCAGGTTTCTCCTCTTCATTCCCACTCCCCTCTGGACAGGATGCAGTGGTTATTTAACTCTTTTTGTCCTCACCTTGACATCTTCCAAAACTCGCTCTGTTCATTTACATTGGATGTTCGTAGCGTTGTATTCTAAATAGTACTTTATCACTTAAAACTCCCACTTTCTAGCCTTAAATTGTATTTACTTCACTTTTTGCTTTTTCTCCTGTTCAATGCTGTCTGTATCGTGAACTACTTTTTATCCGTTTCTTACTTATATTTCAACTTTAAACTTTATATTCGAATCTTACTGCCCCTTGTTCAATTTTACTTCTTTATTGTATTATTCTGTATTTCTAGCCTGTGTTTTAAGTACCATGCACTTGTTGCGCCTTGAAGGGTTGTTTATTTTATGTATATTTCTATATTACTATAATCAATGTCAGTTATTTGTTGTTGTTTTTTTTTCTCTTCTATCTACCGTTCTTTTTTTTTTCTTTATTTCCTGGTGTGCTAAAAAATTCTCTCTTCGTCTGTTTCATTTCATGTATTATTTATTAATTTTTTTTGTGTTCTCTCTGTGTGTGTAAACATGTTTGTGTTTTTTCATTTTTGTTTCTTTTTTTTTTATTTGTGCTGCAGCACAAGGACCACATGGTTGTTCCTGCGCACATTAAATAAAGATTGATTGATTGATTGATTGATTGATTGATTATTATTATTATTATTATTATTATTATTATTATTATTATTATTATTATTATTATTATTATTATTAATTTTATTATTATTATTATTATTATTATTATTATTATTATTATTATTATTATTATTATTATTATTATTATTATTAATTGGCTCACAGGAAGGGAAGGGCGCGGTATTGGGGAGCCGTAGTGGAGGTCTATGGAGTAATTTCTATCACCTGGGGATCTTTAACGTTCGCTGACATCGCACAGCACATGGTTCACAGGAAGGAAAAGGCGCTGTATCTGTCACACCTGCTGTGTGGACACCTGAACCGCACAGGTATACAGTTTCCATATTTTCGCTTGGAGGAGCTGTGTCATTTCTGCTTACACCAATGTAAAAAAGAAAAATGTGCAATGCAGGGCTAACATGGACACTCACCTAAATGAAATGTTGCTGGCAAATAAGCACAGAGAAAATCATTTCCGTGAACGCACTACTTACAGAGTACGAGGAACTGTGATGTAAAACCAATTATATGCCGCGATTAACAACACTCTGCATGAATCAGTTCACATCTTTATTGAAGTATCTAAATCAGACCTTGCATAAATATTCTGATACTCTTACTGTGAGGATGTACTGTATTGTACAAAGTTCATAATCGTACAAAAGCAGCTAGCCACTACATTCGACTTACCTCATTACGTCCACTTAGATGAAAACCGTGACATTACTCCGCTCACTTCATCCTCTCCACTTGCAATATAATGCAGTGTATCTGCTATCTTCTTAAGGGAACCTATTCACGCTCACCAAAGTCCTCCTCCTCTGTCTTCAGCGCAAAATAAGGATACCGTTCCAATGGTGCGCGGAAATGGCGCCCGATTCGGCCTACATTGTTTATATCCTCTCTCTTATACCTAGATAGGTAGAATATTTGTAATCCTTGGGCCCCGCCGGGGTGATGCAGTGGTAAGACGCCTGACTACTGTGCCGGAGTACCCGGTTTCGAACCCGACCTCGGCGGCTGCGTTTCGATGGAGGCAAAACGAAGAGGCGTCAGTGTGCTGTGCGATGTCAGTGCACGTTAATGATCCCCAGGTTTTCGAAATTATTCCAAAGCCCACCACTACGGCTCCTCTTTCTCTCTTTCCACTTTCACTCTCACCTTCCTTCCTTCCCTTACGGCGTGGTTGCGGTGTCCACAGAAAACAAGTGAGACGTTACCGCACCTTTTCTTCCTATACATAAATCAATCAGTACTCCTTGGCAAAATGTCGTGCCAATACTCATTCATTTGCGCTGAAAACGTGTTCAGTGTGGAGCTACTTCCAGCCTCTTTTGCTAGTATAACTAGCCATAACGTATTCCGCAAAACGTTCAGTAACGGTATTATTGTTTCTTTCTATCTCAGCGGATTACCATTACAACGCCCTTGCCATAAAATCACGTGCAGATTTGGCCGCAGTGTGCGAAGCTGTTTTGGGAGTAAATAAAGAGCTTATCATCATCATCATCATCGGTAGAGGGGAGGTAAAGTGTGTCGAAGGCAAGTCCCCTCTGCCCCTTAGAGGCGAGAAGGTAAGCAGAGAGGATAGAGAAAGAAAGGGGTTGGGACATGACGGGTAGCGAGAGAGACGGTGGTTATCAATCGCATTTAGGAGGAGAGGAGGGGCAATTAGGGATTACAGCGTGTCGCACTGTTATTACTGGATTGTATTGAGAGACTGGAGGGGGTACGGCGGGTTACCCGTTGATGGACTGCAACGCTCAATCGTTAGTAGGTGCTCTATCCAGGAGTAATGCCGTGTCTAAAACAAATGCCAGTGCTCTTTTTCATTGATCGTTCGCGAGTTTGTATATTTTACTTTTACTGCTTGAAAAGTAAATCGTGGTGATTGGCGCACACTTGGGCATATTAGATAAAATAAGTAACCGATTATTAGTTACTATCGCTCCGCTTTAAGTGTAACTTATTACAGCAGTTATTTGCAGCCCCAGAAAAGTAACTGATAATTATTGATTAGTAATCGATTACAATTGCGTTACTTTTCGTCGAATATTATTACTACCATACCCGAAATTAGCTGAAACTGCAATAAACAAGCGTGGCTTCCTTGAACTTTTCAAAGCAGTTACTTTTCAACGGGAGTTTTATTTCAACGCTGTCCTCACTGATATTGCCACGTTTCATCTGTAAGACATCATTCGTTACACTGAACACTACTGTACTATAATAAGCTTTACAGGGTAGGGTGGTATTATACCATTCGAAACGTTGCACACTCGCTCCTACTTGCGCCGTATTTTTATGGCAGTTTCGAAATCCTCTATGAGCCCTGACAGTGGCTCAGTGGTTAGGGCGCTCGACTACTCAGCCTAAGAACGCGGGATCTAATCGTGGACATAGCGGCTGAAGATGGAGGAGAAAAGCAAAGCGCTCTTGCACTGTGCTATATGCACATTAAAACGAAAAACCACTGCAGAATCTGCATTGGAGTAATCCGAAACCATGGATGCCGCTGTTGGTTGCTTCTGGTTGCTTCTAGCTGCTTAATTCACATCTTGTTTACCCATTTTTGTCTTTGGGACTTTAAAATTGCGCGCCAATCTCTTCCTAAGCCCTTTTTCGACTCTACTTCCGGTTGCGCGACGTTACATCCTCTACGTCACATTAATTAACTTCTTGTTTACCCATTTTAGTCTTGGGTACTTTCAAATTGCGCGCCAATCCTTTCCTATACCCCTTTTTCGGCTCTACTTCCGGTTGCGTGATGTCACATTCTTGAAGTCAGCCTAATTCACTGCTTTAATTAACAATTTTAGTCAATGGTATTTTCAGGTTTGGCGCGAAACCCTTCCTATGCCCTTTTTGGGCTCGACTTCAGGTTGCGTGACGTCACATCCTTGGCGTCCCCTTAAGTGACTGATTTAATGAACTATATTATATTTGATACGTTCGAATGTGGCGTCAGGCCATTTGTTAATGGGGCCATTTTCGCCTTTACTTTTACATTTTTGCCTTTAATTATTTATCTAATTATCCTATTGGTCTAATTATTTTTCCCGGACACAACATTACATCACCCTCTATCGATTACCACCACTCATTCATCTCTACCACTTCTCAGTTACAACTACTGCGGACACTATTTTGAGTGTTCTGCGTCTAATTAATTACCTAATTATCTTATCGGCCTAATTATAATTTCGAACACAACATCACGTCACCCTCTATTGATCAACACCACTCATTAACCTCTACCACTTCTCAATTACTCACAACTGCTGCGGACGCGTTCTGCGGACAGAAATCTGTGAACACAGCGAAGTAATGCTTTCGCATTAAAAAATTAGTTTGTCGATATTTCTGGAGCCCCACACTTTAAGAGCTTTCGTAACCATAGAGTTTCATTGGGACGTTAAAGCCTACAAACCCTACAAGCCAAACCAAACATCCTCTATGCAGCCCCGTGATTCGTTGCTGGCAGTGTGAAAAAGCACTGCATGTGAAGAAATATTGTGTCGACATGCAGGCACGTACATACTGCTCGGTTGAAGCGTTACTTTATATGTGGGCTGGCAGCTTACACTCTAGCGTCATGCCCTTAAAGGATGAGCTTAAGTGTCCCCAATAATGTAGCACCTTACACTGATAGGGCGTGACAGGGGAATAATGCTGCAGGCAAAAGAAGCTTCTGCCGTTGCTTTCGCAACTCAACTAGGGTTGACCAGAGCTAAACCACACCTAATTGTCTTTGAACATCATAGGCAGCTCTAGTGTGGAAACATTGCAAATCCGCCTGATTGTTCGGTCAAAGTCACGATTAGCTCCTGATATAGTCCCTCATATAACAACCGTTTGGCATTCATTCGATGATTTACAGCAGATGCCAGCAGAAGCTACACCAAGAACAAAGACCGCGGAGAGCGCGACATGACAAGCAGCTGGGCGCACTGTCGTCCAGCCAAAACATTTTACGCAATCACTTTGTAACAGACGCCTTGCCACAATAGCCTTTTCTGCAGTGAAGTAACTGATCATCGCTAACCCATTACTGGAAAGAATAATTGAATTACCTGAAATGTTACTGTTTAAAAAATATTCAATTATTTCACTCCATTACTCAAATAAATACATGTAATCAATTGCGTACAGCTCTGTCAATTAGCCCCGGCCATAAGTACTCCTCCGAGAAAACGTTACAACATTGTGAATTTATCATTAAAAGCCTCTAAACATTGTTACTTCAAAAAATATCGATGCCATTGGTAATATTTTTTCATAAATGATAAATTAGTAAATGTTGCTGAAACGAATGTAATGCCTAGAATTAGTGTACATCTATATCTCTTCCCTTTAATTGAAATTCTGCCTTACTCATGCGCCTCGAAGAGATTTTTGAAAGGTAGGGTTAAACCGGATGTTAGCCCGGAAATTAACCTTCAAAAAGCTGAAATATTCTAGGTCAAGGAACCAGATACGCCATACAGAAACTAACTTCTAGGTAAGTGCTGTCAGTTAACTATTATCTCTAACTTGTAACTACATTGATTTCCTCCGCTTAGCATAATATTGGAGACGAGTTCCCATGCTGCTCATTAGAAACAGAGCTCTGAATAAAAGTTACTATCAGTGCGTCTTACTGGCACTTTCCATAAGCATTCCTAAAGCTAAGAATTTGCTACTTCAAGAAATAGAGTGAATGAGTGAGAAAAACTTGAATCGATAATACGGCTATAAAATTATTTTTAAGGGATAACAGGTCGTTCCGTCGAAAAGTCGTCGGCGTTGTAGCAGTGGTAGTCGTCGGAAATAATCAGGGCTGCGTAAAAAAACATCGTAGATGCATTGTCGCTTGATGCGTGATATGCAATGCAGAGTTATTGAGGATATTGTAATTATTGATTAACAGAATAATTAAAGAAATAAAAACAAAAAATTGAAACACTGGCATTCAGAAGTGCAAAAATACTAAGAATGAAAAGAGAATGTTTCATGATGCTAATTACAAAAATTTAGCATGTGTAATTACCCAACTAATTCATTCAAATAAATAAAAATGAAAATTTCGAAATAGGAAGACTCAAAAGAGTGAAATTGCGCAGAATAAAAACAATGCATGATTCTAATTAAAAAAAATTGTATATTGAACGGTAATGAATTGACATAATGAAAAATTGGAGAAAGCTTGTTGAAAAGTGCCAAAATTATTACAATGAAAAGCCGATGTTTTATGATGACAATTAAAAACTTTAGAGTGTGCTGATCATATATCGTTGAAATTTATAAAAAAATGAAAAATTGTAAAAGTGGGGACCAAAGGTGTCAAAATGTTTAGATTGAAATTTCAACTATCCTGTTGAAATTTCAATGCTTTTTGCTGCTTTTAGACAGTAAATTTAAAGTGGTAATTGATAAGTTAAATAATTGAAATAATTGGAAATGAGACCTTAGCAAAAGCAGGGCTTCCAACGTGTCAAAATTCGCAGAATGCTCAATGTATGCTGGTATGAAGTATCGGTTACAAAAATAAAATTAATAACACGATGAATGAAAACAGACAAATAGTTAGAAAAGGGGAAAAAAACATCACGTGTTTGTGTGTGAAACAACGTTTTTCGCTGTAGGCTCGGGCTTCGAACTTGAGTTGAGAGGGTGAGGTCGGAGTCAAGCCTTTCAAGAGCCTTGTTCCCCAAGTTAGAGTCGCTGCCCTTAGGCTACGCAGGCATGTTCGCACGGTTGGGTTAAAACGGTCTCCATATCTAAGTCGGATGGTATTCCACCACCTAACGCAGTATCTTACGACTGAATGCCGATGAGCATGTTCGGGGTAATAGATGAACAAAATAAATATAATATTTGGCGATGAGCAAGGCTCATGTACGCGAGCGAAGATCGGCAATGGGTGCCTGAAAAAGGGAGGGATTAACGCTGCTATCACTTACCTTAAAGGCGGAGTTTAAATGTGCCCGTGTCATTTTGGCAATGACTAATAGATGCGGGCCAAGCAAGCTGGTGCATAGGCTGCTATAGGTACGGCTATATATAACTCCTGCCAATGCGAATAACCAATAAGAATACTTCCCATGGGTTTCAGGCGACGTCGTTCATTTCATTGTGGCGTCAGAAAATTATAACCAATATAAAAATACTCTATTCTGTGCAACAGACCCAACCAGCTGTAATAAATAGTCCATTATCTTTGTTGGAAAAAATAACAGCAGTAATCCAAAATAGGGGTTAAATTGCAGCGAGGAAGTTGCGCTACGTTTGTGCAGCGCCACCTGGTGCTCCCATAGATGGCAGCACTCAGTCGCGGGTTTCTGCTAATAAAAGTATGTAATTATTTTCACTTTAATCTCACTAAACATATTCAAATATACACATCTGCGACATTAGATATAAAAAAAAAAAAGATGTTTCAAAATTGCATTTTTATACAGTTGTAAAATTTGAATATAAATGTGCACCTTAGACAATATCATATCGTTTTTACTGCTCCACGTCGCCTTGTTCTTAGTACTGTCAACATGTACTGCCCGAGTCGTTTCCTGTGCGCATTATGCCTACCAGTATTTCTTGTCCGCGCATCGGTCGGCGGTCGCGCGACAGAAACTCGGTCTGCGGAACTAAGGGCAGTTCAGCGGTGTGTTACTTTCTTCTAAGCCTACACTCCGATCCGCCAGAGAAGCCAATGCTCGTGGTATAGTCAGTGGACCGTGCGCGTCCGAGAGTGGGCTTGCCATAATAATAATTATCAATCAATCAATCAATCAATCAATCAATCAATCAATCAATCAATCAATCAGTCAGTCAGTCAATCAATCAATCAATCAATCAATCAATCAATGCTGTGCCATGTCAGCGCACGTTAAAGAACCCCAGGTGGTCGAAATTTCCGGAGTCCTCCACTACGGCGTCTCTCATAGTCTGAATTGCTTTGGGACGGTAAACCCCACAAACCAAACCAAACCAAATCTTTATTTAATATGCGCAGCAACAACTACATGGTTTTTGAGCTGTGCACAAATAGGAAAAAAATTCCCACGGAATTTTTACACACACAGAACACGAAAGAAGAAACAAATAACACATAAAATAAAATTGAGAGACAAAAGTCACGGCGAGAATGAAATAAGTGAGTAGCATGTCTTGTAGACATGGTGTAAGAATTGTAGAGCACATCGCAAAAAAAAAACGATAGAGAAAAATAACAACGAACAGTCATTAACTATAGCAATCAAGAAATATACATAGAATAAACAACCATTCCAAGTGCAACAAATGTGTGGCATCTAAAACACAGGCTAGAAATAAAATAAATAAGTAGAATTCAACGCGGAGCAGTACAATTCAAATATAAAGTTTAAAGTTTAAATATCAATAAGAAAGGAATAAAACCCAGTTAAAGGACAAACACTATTGAACAGGAGGAAAAGCAAAAGAAAAGTAAAAAGGATATTTAGGCTAGAAAGTGGAAGTTATATGCGATAAAGTACTGTTTAGAACACAACTCTACCAATTTCCAGTATAAATGAAGAGATGGAATTTCGGCAAATGTCAAGGTGAAGACAAAAACAGTTAAACAACCTCTGCATTCTGTCCAGAGGGGAATGGGAATGCAGAAGCGAAAAAACTTGAAACGGTTTGAATTCCCTCATGCTTTTTGGCGGAATGCGCAGTAGGATGTACTCTATGAGCTGAGGGCACATGATGTTGCCATGAAGGTGTTTGCACAGAAAAATTATATATACTCTGACACGACGGCAGTTAAGAGAAGGAAGATGCTGTTGGGTACTCCCAGTGGAGTGAGAGGAGGAAGTTGCGGGAGGAAAGCGATATGGAAATATACATACAAAAAATGAATAATATTGATAATAATAGCAATACTAACAATTGGTTCAAGGAAGGGGAAGGTCCCGGTACCCTCTGTTTTTGGTGCACTTGTGCTGTGGACAACCGACCCGCGCCGCGAGGGAAGGGAGGAAGGTGGGGAGGGAAGGCGGAAAGCGAGAATGTGGTGCCGTAGTGGAGGGCTCCGGAATAATTTAGATTCCCACTGGATCTTTAACATGCACTGACGTCGCACAGCACACGGACGCTTTTCTGTTTCGCCTCCATCGAAACGCAGCCGCCGATGGTCGTGTTCGAACCCGGGACTCCGGCACAGTAGTCGGAAATCTTAACCACTGCACCACTGCTGCGGGGTGGGCTTGACTTCGCTCGAAACAAAAAGAGCGCACACAAACACAGAACACATCTGTCCACTTCCAATTGACTTCCCATATGTTGTTTTCAATATTTTCCCCGGTAGTTGCAGCGAAATGTTCAGCGCGTTGTAGCTCAACACGAATGTGCGCTTTAATCAACTCTGCCTTGTAGTGTTTGAAATGTAAAAACTACCCCGTTTTCGGTGTCAAGCAGCTAAATACGTTGTTTTCTCTTGCAACTTTAACACTGACAACTTGGAATAGAGAATAGACAAAAACGGGCATAGACTTTGCCAATCTTGCAGTTGCGTGTGGTATGCATGGGTTTGTTTCAGTTTCGCTGTTTCACCATCTATTCGCAAGTAGTCAACGAATACATTGCCCTGGTCTTCAAAGAAATGCTTCTCGGGACAGCTGCACCGACATTTTATCTCAATCAAGATGGTTTCTCCAGACTGCACTAAGTCATCTAGGCTGTAACTAAGCCAGCCCGGTAAATTTCTGATGACAAGTCCCATCTCTTTCACAGTACAACTTTGTTCTTTTTTATTTTTCATTGTAGGTTCTACCGCACTTGCACGAAGCTCTTTGGAATGCCTTGTGGTTGCAGACGTCCTGTGCCAGTTTTTAAAGATCTGTTCTTGGCACTCGGATGACATGGCCCTTGATCTTGCTGAAATTATTTTTTTTTTCTGCTCCGATGCCATTCAAGACAAAATCTCTGCTGCGCTGTTGTTTTTTCAACGCTGTTGGAAACTTCTTCTAAAATTATGTGATCAATACCTTGCAGGCGTCAGGTGCGCAGTCAGGTGATACAAAGCAAGGAGACGACCTACTAAAATATACTCCAAGGGCACTGTGGAATGATGCTGCAAAAATGCGAAAGCCGGAGCTTTCTGCTGCATACGGTGCATTACGTTTGCTCTCAATATTGTTATCAACTAAATGCAGCGTGATTATTATTGCCACTGTCATTATTTCCATTATCATTAATTGCAGCGTCATTGCCATCGCTACTATTATCCTCAGACTAAACAAGAATTATGATGTGCGTTTCGTGATCCCGGGCGTGGAGAAGTTGGTTAAAGCGTTCGGCTGGGGATCCGAGGGATGGCGGCTCTGTTCTCGGTGGAGACAATATTTTTATCTTTCTGAAGGCGTCAGCAGGATAACTGACAAGGGCCAAATCAGCGCACAGGTGCGATGCACAGATCCGACGCAAAAATCCCGCACACAACTCTCGCGCACGGGATTTCGTTTCATGAACCTAGAAAAGGAAGAAGCTCTTCCAGCCGTTATATTTATTATATTAAACAATCGGCTGTTTTAGTTTGATTTGCCGAATTAGTCGAGCTTAAAGTATGTAATGACCAACTCTAAGGTCAAGCATGCGAAGTCTTTAATTATTAGCATTAAGCATCATACGCGCTGGAGAAATCTAGTGCGGCTTTCAGACCTTCCCGGCATGCATAGCGAGCGTATTGTTGGCATGGTTCACCTACAGGCTTTATAGGTTTTAGCCTTTGTGTGAAACTCCGAATAAAGCCTGTTACCTCCAACTAAGAGAGCTGATCCAAACAACAAAATAATAAGATGTAGTTCGCGAGCTGCAGCTTTTTGTTGTTGTTTTTTTTGTCGCTCGCGCGAGCAACCGGTATGAAATTCGCGACTGCGTTTTACGTGATGATGATGATGGTGATGATGATGATGATGATGATAAGCTCTTTATTTACTCCAAAAGTAGAGGAAGCAGCCGAAAGACTGCACTGCTTAGAGAAGGTGAGCAGGAATTCCTTGGACTCTGCCGCCTCCAGTGCGCGCAAAATGAGCTGGCGCTGTTGGGCAAGCTCGGTGGTACGCAGGAGGGACTCCCACGTATCCACTGTAGCTGTATTGTCTGCGTTGTGTCGTGTACATGTCCACATCATGTGAATGAATGTGGCCGGTTGTGAGCAGTGTTTGCATGTAGGTACAATAAAATTTGACGCATGTTAGTGCAGCTACCGTATTGTTGCCCGTCACTCCAGCCGCTCGGAGGAAATGCACAGGCACCGTCCCGGCGATGCTAGGAGCAACAAGTGTACGCTGGCAGCGAGCTCTGTGCGCCTGTTGGGGTTCACGTGCGTCTGTGTCGGAAGTTGAGCTTGGGTAGGAACTCGAAGCCTACAGCACCGCGCGCTACTTATAGCAAGACTGCCTGCGCCAAGAAACATGCTGCACATCAAAGTCAGAACATGTTAACTGGATTGTAGCCTTAAATGCTTCGCTTTTGACACTCGCCTCGCAAGTGCATCTTCCTTTCAATATGCTGCCTTGTTGTCCGACTGTTTCTTCATTCACAGCGAAAAAATGTTTACTGCGGCATTTTTTTTACCTTCGTATGGCAGCCGAAAATATGGTCTGCACTTTTTACGCACCGGAAACCTGCTTTTCTTACGACTGAAGTGGCCGTCCCGTGCGAGTGTATATACGTGAAAGAACAGACGACGGCTGGCGCTCTATTATGGTGCTGAGAGAAATAGTTGCCGTTGGTGGCGCTTTCACCATTTCACTATAAAAACACCGAACACTTTTTTTAGGTGTTGCACGGTACCCATAGTTGAATCTATTATGCGCATACAACATGCAGGGGTATACATATGGAAGATATAGAAGCACTCAAACCGCTCGTTAGCATCCAGCAGCCATATTACACTGCAATAAAATAAAATAAAGCTATCCACCCCAAATGTTAAGTGGTCCGTGAGTAGGAAGTCCAGGTGATAATGCGCCGCACACTATATACAAGCACAGCACACCCAGATGATGATAGTGAAAACGTCCTTTATTGAATAATGGTCAGCCATAATGGTCAGCAATAATGGTCAGACTGGGTAGTCAGCCGCCCTATTTCGGGATTCCAACTTGGTGGTCGGCCGTCCTATTCCGGGAGTCCGCTGGATTTTGCAACAGCTCGCGACCTTAAAATCAGGTGTGCTGAAGGTTTGGCTCCGAGCAGGACAGCATTTCTTTCACGGCTAAATCGTCGGGCGTTTTGTCCTTTGTACTGTGGCGTTGTACTAACATTCCTATACCATGGGGTATATGTCCGTCTCCATGTCACAGTGTGAGCATTGTGACTCATAGTCGTGTATTTTATATTGCGTGAAGCCTTTTTGGACTTGAGTACGTGTTTGTTTGAATTTTGTTCAGTGTTATTTCTTGTTCTTTACCAAGCTGTTTACCAGTCGGTGGAGGGGAACCAAAGCGCACACGCCTCAGCCCTAGCGCTCCTACCCCGGGCACGTTAACAAATGAACGGACATAAGTATTCAAACATGCTGACCACCTACTCGGAAATACTACAGCACAATAGGCTAGACAGAAGGGAATATATCCTGCCTGATAAACAGCACACCGAGAGAGAGCCTGGCTCAGAGCGAGCACCACGCACAAGAACTTTGTTTTCGTCGCTTTGTTTATCCGTGTCAATATGCATATGTACTATAGATTTCATTCTGTACGCATAATCATCAGGCGCGAAATAAAGAGGTGGTTGTGGTTCCCAGAGAAAACAATGTACCAAATACAAAAGTCAATTTAACGCCAAGTAGATGGCCTGAGTGATAAAGAAGCCGTACTTTCTCTCTCTCTCTCTCTTTGTATACTTCGATGACCAGGTGATCTGTTTCTCCGGAGAGATAAAGAAGCAGCAATGAATAAGCCGTCATCACAGAAGCGAGGCTTCGGACACGTACCTTATTAAGTACGCGTACTGAATTTTCCTAAAGATCAACAACGTCTCGAAAATTCACGGAGCCGACAAACACGCAGGTAGAAGCCTCTGTAACGAGGCTGCGCTATTTCATTCCACCTGTGATGTTCTATTTCACTGGTCCAGTTTGGTACTTTATCCCGTCTGCTCATTCTGCTATCAACAAGAATCAATGGACGTTTTCTTGTTTTGCCGCCGTTTCGCCATGTTGAAAAGGCGGTTGCTGGGGTAGCCATTGCAACAGCTAGGCCTAATATTATTATTCTTTGGCTAAAAACTTAGGTACAGCCACACGAAAATTCCAATTTCTTGACTTATCTACTGGCTCGCTAAATGTTTCTACATTACTTAGTTACCAAGCTGCGGGTTTCTTTCTCCCACGCGCTTTATATTTTCTTTTTTTTTTTTTTGTAGCGTTAGCTACACAGACTGAGGTTGAGCAGTTTCGCGTGGCTCCTGGAGAGCTGTGCTGCGCAAGCGTGAGGAACAGTGACGCCAAACGGCACGCAGTTGTCGCGCCGGAGCCGCGCGCTCCGCCACCGCCGTGCGCGCGCCTCGCCGGTCTATTTATTCCATACGAGTGACGTCTTAGCCGCGGCAGACGCGCTGGGGCCGGTGCGTGCCCAGCTCTGCGCCTCTTTTGCGCAGTAGCCAAGTCTGACGCTGCGCTGAAGCCGCTTGATAGCGCCGCGCATGCGCAGAGGTATCAGGGGGGGTGTATATATATAGCGGGGCGTTTGCTAGTGCGGTCATAGAGAAACATACCTAGAGCGGACACATAACAAACATACATAAGAGCGAACATACAAAGGACAAACATACATAAGAGCGGACGCTTCCATAGCGCCCTGTGGCCGAGCTACTGCACTGCCGCCAGCACCGCGAGCGGCTGGTCAGACCGCTAATTACGTCCTCCGAGACTTTAGGCCCGTGGTTTTGCTCTGCTTTTGGTTTTGGTTTCGATAGCAGTGCATTGGATTCTGATTTACCTTTGGCTGTTATAATATTCAACTACAACGTCTACAGTGGCGCGTAAGGTGTTTAATAATATCATGCATGCAGACGTAATAAAGTCGCGGATCGCACCCTTTTTACTGCAAATATCGCCAAGGCTCTCGAAGAACCTAAGCGCAGCTTAGTACTTCTTGAAGTAGGTACTTACTTTGCTCATGTAGGTTGGAATAATACAATCGAAACTGTTCTTATTGTACTTTTTTGATGTCATTTAGCCGGTTTTCTCAGTTGAACACAAAGGAGTCATGGGTTCCACGCAAAAAGGTGATTTCTCTTGCTTTTATTTAGAATTCCACAAAAAGAATACTGGATCACACACTTTATAAAATGCAAAAAATCTCAAAAATCAATTAGAAAGAAGGCATATTAAAGCACGCTGCACAGTGTCACGAAGAAAAGAAAAATTGCGCATACCCGCTGCGTGTTTTTCCTCCAAACATCACCCGTGACAGCAACACAAAAGGCGTTGTGAACAGCTAGACTCAAGTAAGTAGGAAAAAATGCAGGTACAGCCCACACGGAATTTCTATACTTCAGCTTTGAGGAATATATGCTGTTAAAACATTTCAACACAACATACTGAATATATAATAGAATTACAATATTATGCTTATACTCCTAATCTCGATCCATATTGCCCTCTGCCTGTATCAGAAAGGCATTACTGTACGCGAATAATAGCAGTAGATGTCCTCAAAAATGCAGGCGACGAACAGGCAGCAGCGCTTTTAAGACCCCAAAGAGAATTCTTTAGCCATGACAAAGAACTTAGCAGGGGAAAATGCTCCTTACGAACCGGCAAAAGCGCATGCATTGTGCAAATACAGCGAAGTAAACACCATTCACAAGACGATCCCAAATGCGCAATACAGTGTTCTTGTAGTGGCAAATAAAAGTTTGCGTAATGATACATGAGAGCCACAGATAAATTCCTTGTTTTAAACCGTAGGTGTACGGGTTCCTTTAGAAAATTACGCAATGGAAGGAAGCACGTGTTCTTCAGAAAAACACGGTCCAGAAACGAACAGTAACTACACACTATACACTAGAAGTGTGTAATGGCTCATATTCTATGTTACACGTCCAAAATACGCACATGCAGCTCAAACGACTTAAAGCATTCTTTGTTCAAGAAGCACCAAAATAATTCTGCAGGAAAAAGGAAACAAGTTACCGGCAAAACGAAGTGACGCATTGAAAACCGTGGTGAGGTATAGGTGTCCCCGCGGTACATGACCAGCGCAACATCAACGTTTATATGGAAAGGGTAAGGAAAGGGGAAGCTTAGATGCAATCCGGTGTATGTATGATAAGCTGTCTACCTTTGAGGTGAAGTGGAAGCCAACATCTCTACGACGCCACGCGGGTGGTCAGACCCATACACCCTCAGCCTCCAAACGGCTCGAGTGTCGGCTCTTTACGGAAGTATATTTCTCTATGGTGTGATATAGTTGTAGAGAAGGAGAGTGAAAGAAGGGCGGATACCGAAGTAGTTGCCTGGTAATTGGTGGTTGAGAGTACGAAGAAAGAACATAAGAAGGCTAAACGTGCAGGGGAAGCTAAGAATAACAAGTTGAACCTTAGCTAACGCTACGTACATCCTGGCCTAAATGGCGGTTTATTTTTGAACTTTTTTCATCAGTAGCTCACACAAGAAAACCGAGGAGATGCTGGAAACATGAGGCCAAATAAGAATTCCTGAAGGTATATACTTATCGATTGTCCGTAGTAGGCACGATTTATACGTACGGCCTTCGCCAATTCAAATAGTTGAGTACAAGGTAGCTAAATTCATGTTTTCCTCCGACTGGGTGTTTGTTTTCAGCAGCATTCTGATTAGTTTAAATCTTTGTGTTCAAAATTCTGCCCAAGTGGACAATTAGGGTAGAATGGATAAATAGGTTAGCAAATAGAAAGAAAAATAGGAATTATGAAAATCATTTCATCATCGTTCATTACATAACCCTATGTTGATGCATTGAGGCAATAAACATATCTTTCACAAGAAAACTTCCCTGCCCCTCTCCCAAACCGCGCGGACACGCACACAAACACACGCACACACACACACACGCACGCGCGCACACTTACGTACACACGCACACGCACACACAACAAATAGTCGTGCATACATATAGAATTTAGTACGCTGATTTGCCTCCTTATATTTCTACCCAAATGCATTAGACAGTACTCTATACCAACTCGAGATCAGACATCCCATTCCTAAAGGTACGGAAGTGGGTCATTACGTTTTGCAGACGGCCGAGTGATAAATTGATATCCGCAGCTACTTTTATCTCCTGGAAAATATAGCGGGAAACATTGGCCATGGTGTAAACTCTGCGGTAAGCTATGGCATGCCTAATCCTGTGAAATCATCTTTATTGATTGCTTCGATTCGTACAATTCATCGTTTGTTTTGATCATTTGACCATATTACTCTTCCCTGAGATATGAAGAAAATTGATTTTGAGGGGTGTATGGCTTCCGGAGACAAGTGTTGTTGTTGCTCGAAACCAAACGGAAAAACTTACTGAACTATTAGACGAATCAAATCTGAAGAAAGTTATTTGCCATTCTAATGCCGTACGCTCTACAGTTATTTACCTCTCAGATGCGGTGACTTAGTGAATAGAGCTCTCGGCTACTGAATCAGAACAAGCGGCTTCGAACCCCCCCACGGCGGCCGGCTTTCGATGGAGGAGAAATGCAAATTCCGTCCATGTGTTGTACGGTGCCGAAGCACGATAAGGAGCACTGGGTGGTCTAATTCAATCCAAGGAGCCTTCCACTGCGGCGTTCCTTATAACATGAGTCGCTTGTGGATTTCGGCATACTTTCACGGAGCGAATAACACAAAGTAGAGGCGAGAACAACACAGCTCTGTAGTGCCGTGTTTGTATCGCGCCTTCTTTGTTTTTGTGCGAGTTTTAAAATCTTTAAATCTTTAAAGAAGAAGAATCTCGCGAGTTTTGGAGAAGACGACGTTCGAGCAGCGTCAACCAGGCACCAGCCGGCACTGCTCGAACGTCGTCTTCTCCAAAACTCACGAGATTTTTCTTCCTTCCTTATGCGCATATCAGTGCATGCACCGTCTAATGTAACAATATGTCAAAGCTGTATTCAAACCAACTCGCCGAGTTTTCCATAAGTCTCTTGGGGATGCTAGAACGCTACGTAGCATAATGCAGTCTTTTTCTCACGGGACTAATCGAGCCTTGGATAGGGCGGCACCACGTGCGTCTTCTTTTATGGTCCTGTATAATGTGATTGATGCTCACTTGTGCAACGGTCTACTTGCATAAGCATGAGTATTTGTTTGCACTTAGCGTTTTTGTATTGCAGTGATTGCGTTGATAGGTAAGGAAACATTTTTATGAGCACAGTATGTACTTACATATGTTTCGCTGTGGACCTGCATCTAAAGTATAGCTCTCAGATATACATCTTCAGCACTGAGCCACAGCACATTCTACTTGCTGTCCATACATTAGAAAATACAATTGTAAATTTCTATTCCCCATGACAAGCTGAAAACTAGAGCATTTTTTTCTCTTCAGCTGCTCATACATACAGGTGTACGCGCATTCAAATTTTGATCAAGCACGAAAATGGGTCTTGACTCCATAAGAAGTGCGCGAATTAAAGCGTCCGTGATAAACAATTCGGTTTGTAAGTAGTAGGCGTACATATTTTCTGAACAGCTTTCCATTTAGGCATATTAATTTAGGACGTGCATACTGCGAAGCCTATGTGCCTTGTTTAGTGTTATTGTACCCACAAACAGGTTCATGACAGGAACTACACCACAGATGCTGCTTTGAAATTCCTGTAAACTGTTAGAATTGTGTCGCGTGTGCATTTTGTAGGGCAGCGAGACGCTATTGAGATATTGCTTTGTTTGTAATACACATATATAAAGTACACTATATTAGATTTTATAAAAACATCATCCTTTTAAGTCGCAAAAAATCACTTTCTTTATTACCCCTCCGCTTTGACGAAAATGAGCTGCATATTCCTAAAAAAAATTAGGACGAGGTTCGAGGAGGTGGTGAAGGGTGGCTGTTCCTGGCCCTACGGGGCCAGGAACATCGAAACGCAGCCGCCGCGGTCGGGTTCGAACCCGGGAACTCCGGCACAGTAGTCGGGCGTCTTACCACTGCACCACCCCGGCGGGGCCGGGGCTAAGTCCCATATTCTGAGTTTTTCGCTTTTCGACATATACAACACCGCGTAATGCATTCTCACACATAAGCACTGATTAAAATGTCTTGCAAGAACATGTACATATATATTATGTCATAAACTGCTGCCTTCCTGAAAGGTTAAGCTTTAACAACTTACGACCCCATAAATGCGCTGCTACATATAAAAAAAACAGCTTGAAGGATGCTTCGAAACGCGATTATGCTCCACAAATTACGGCTTCTCAAACCTCTCAGCTACTCAAATTTCCGCAAGCGACAAATGATTTAATGATTTCATATCTGCCAACGCTGTGCGAGCCTCAGAAAGAAAATTGGCTAGCTGTCACGGAGGAAAGCCTAACACCACGCAATAAGCGCAGTCGGGCAAAGTCTGCCGATCGGCGCATTCCATCACTCGCTAGCAAGCAAACAAAAGGAGACGCCGTCACCTCAGAGTTACTACACGAGAACAGCCCTCAGTTTTCCGGGCGCGCCGTTAATTCCTGCTGCCTGGCAGAACTGATATGTAGTCTTGTTTTTATTTGTGTGCGTATCCGATTCTGCTTTTGTTTCTGCGTACAACTCTCATAAAAGCTAGTTCAGAGTACATGCCTGCGTGCCATAAAAGTGTACGCTGCTTGTGACCGTGACACAAACAGTTGTTTGGGTGAGGCACTACCTGCGTACAAGATCAACGGGTACAAAAGAAAGGGCCTACCGAGAAGGAACAAAGGTTTCCCTTAAGAGCCGGCGAACACCTCGACTGACGAAAATGGGGGGGGGGGGGGGGTACCTATAGATAATCAGATAAATACAAAGGCAATATGCGCGAGGAGTGTCCTAAGGTCAACTGGGAGCCGGTGACGGCCAGCAACACAGCTTTGGATATGGGCGCTTTAGGGGAAACAACGTGTTGGCGATTGCCAAATTGTGCGCTGCTTTATTTGTGTTTTTTGATACTCTTTGTTTGAAGGAGTGGTTGTTTCTTTTGTTTTCGAGGTTCCGCGTCAATTTCCGCGAACGGCCTTACATTCCTGAGGTAACGCCCGATGCCTGAAAGCAACATTTCTGCCTGCCATGCCTGCTGGACACTGGCTTTCGCTTCAGGGCGTGACAGCTTCGAGATCAGCTGCTGCCGGGCCGGACCAATTTCGAACCACTCCACCCCCCAGGTCGTTGCTGATTATGGATGGGCATATATAAGCGCAGTGGACTACGTGGTGCCCCGCACTTGATCTGTTTGCACGACAGCCAAGACCACAATGCAGGCCCTGGTAAGATTCGGCTCTTTTTTTCCACAGCCAAACCGTTTTTATGGACACTGCAAAGCAAAGCTAGCGCTCGGATGCTGGATACTGCTGCTCCTGAAATTGTATGCTTGAAGAGCACAGCTCATGAAATTATTTATTTACACCAAAACTTCCTGCCATGTCAGAAACTGCCTCGATGCGGCATGCCGATTTCAAAGTGTCGTGCCGATTTCAAAGTGTCATGCCGATTTCAAAGTGAGACCTGGAAGAATTGGTATAGAGTAACGACAAAATTGCAATATCTGATGCTTTAGGTCAGGTTCTTGCGTAGCACGGTATTTCTGACATGCAAGAAGCTTACGTGTCCCCGTGAGTGGTTACCTTCACCTGTGGTTACCTTCATGGATGACAATCATGATTACTGACATATACTGATTGTACTGATATACTGATTCCGGGGTCCATACTTGAGATCTTGCTTTCCCATTTACAATATACACTTTTCCATGGTCGTTTTGTCATCCCAGACCGCCGCCCTCTTCCTCGGCCTCCTGGCCTTCGCCGCCGCTGGCTTCTACGGAGGCTACGGTCACGGATATGGCCATGGTTACGGCCATGGCTACGGCAAGGCTTACGTGGCGAACTCTGCTGTGACCTACTCCATCACTCCATCTGCCCTCGGCGGATACGGACACGGCTATGGCGGATATGGACACGGCTACGGTGGTTACGGACACGGCTATGGTGGTTATGGACATGGCTATGGAGGATATGGACATGGCGCCCTCCTCATCGGCTACGGACATGGTCATGGCTACGGCCACGGCTATGGCTACCATGGTTAAAAATGTAAGTCCTACAATGGGCGTCTAAAGTCTACGGCTTACGTTCTCTTATGAAAATCAAAATTTGCTTTCACGTATATCGCTTCATAACGAACAAGTAGCTTTCATCTCCTACAATGAGAGGACTTATATACTGAGATTTCTTCAAACATTAAATACAAAGTGCCATAATCATTGCACTAGCAGCTTGGTAAGACAAGGGTAGCTTTCTGACTCTCTCATCGTAAGATGCAGTAACGTAACGAAAACCGCAATAACATTCTCCTGCTCCCGATAGCTGCCTGGCAACGAAGAATAGCTACCGGATGGTTAATCTTGTTTCTCATGTTCTTTATGCATGTACCAAGGCTTTTGTTTACTTCTGACATTCTAAGGACCTTCGCCAACAATTTGAGGGAAGGAAAAGGAGCCGTCAGAGAAACGTTCAGCGACAATACAACCGCTAAACAGGATGTTTTTTTTGCTGTATCACGCCCAAGATATTAACTTAATCTTTGTATATATTGCGCACACATAAAAGGGACTTCTATAAGGGCCTTGTACATAACTCAAGGGCTGGAGTACTTGACACTGGTGTGACAAATGGTCTTTCTTTCATTTGCAGGCATTCTCAAGTAGGAACAAAGAAGTGTGCGCTGAAAAGATTATATCAGTGGAGCCAAATTTGTGTGTAAATGAAAATTTGAATGTGGGAAACAATAAAAAAACGGGAAAGCGTCAATGTTCGAATTCATACCTCAATAGAATTCGTTCACATTTATACTTACCCTAAACTAGGATAAGTAGGCAGAAATATCATCGTTCCTTCTGGCTTCATATACCTGTTTAAAAGTAAAAAGAAATAGGCTTTTAATGTGGTTAAACCGAATCATCGAGTTTAAACTCGGTTTTGCTTGGTTTAGCTTGGTTATGCTTGGCAGTACTTCACTCGTACAACGAACTGTAGTAATTTGCGTTTTAAGTAAGCAGCCGCAAATGAATCATTCGTCAAATGTTTTCCATCTTTTCGCTGAGGTTAGGCCACTTTGTCTGCTAGTCTTACTCCGCCCATGTTTATGACATTGCTACTGTCTTTTCTCCCGCTGTTCACACCACTCGATGTGGACTTGAGTATCTTAGCCGCTGGCAAATATCGCGAAGGACGTCTCTGCATACGTCATAAACACGTTTGCTTTTGTAGCTTTGATCGAGAAGTAGAGCTTTCGCTCTAGAAATTTTAACTACTAGGTTACTACAGTAGGTTTAACCTGACAAAACCTGGTATAACGCGCGAAAGGACGTGCACTAGTTTGGCATAGTTTATCTTGTCAGATGGTAGACTTAAATGACGTCGCTGACTTCTCGCCATCCCCTGCCAGAAGGATGCTCCTAAGCAGTACCGTGTTGTATGTTACCTGAGTTGCCAGGAGGGGTATAGACCTAAAGCCCCGCTTTAAAAACGCCGTCCGAGCATATCTGTGCGACTTAGAGGCGACGTGCCTGAGGATCCAAGGATCCTGGAAGGAGGAATGCTGCATACTGATCTCACCAGCCCCTCTTAATGGCACAGCCCGAGTTCGCAGCGCCTGCCAGTTGGAGGACAGGGAGATTGGTGAGCTGGTTAGAGCTCGTTAATCAGTATTTTCTCACTAAAATTTACGGCCCATACGTCTATATTACAGAAAAAAGTTAATAAGAAAGCCTTCACAAACTGGTTACTGACACAGCTCGTTGCTAAGCATAAAATTTGTGGCTTGCCCCTCTACTTTTTGTATGAAGCATCGGGGGCGCAATATTTACATTTTACTCGGGGTCTTTTGTAATGTTTGCCACTAATTTACCCGCCTCAGTTGGAAACGACTTATAAAATCTCAAAACATTGGCCCTATTTCTCTACCCTAATTCAACGATTGCAAACTGGTGCGGCTTTAAGATTGTGTTAAAACAATTTATATGTCTCTAGCTTCGTTTTTTACTATCATCTCCTAAATTTTCGGAGCCATTCAGGAAGTAATATTATTCACGTCTTTTTGTGATGCTGCTGTCGCTTTCCCTGTCTAAACGTCGAACTGTTATATTTGTTCGTCTCACTCAAGGAGAGGCCGCAAAATGTGTGAACGTCTGAAATGCGAGACAAAATGTATGCCCCGTTTTATTGGTCAGCAGAGGGCATTCTTACCTGGGGTGCTTATGAAGTCAGATCTCACGTCCCCATAAGGCCGTGATGAAGCAGCAAACAAATATATTATCTGATAAGCATAAGGTGCAAGCCTCTGTATTGGTTCCTGCTGAAAACGGGTGAATATTTGTCGAGCTCTTAACATCTGAAAGATATCCCCCCTCCCCGCAGTGAGTTGTTTAATTATTTTTTCATACATTACGATAGCCTCAATGCCCAGTGAAATCAAAGAGGAGATGACCGTTGTATTTATCAAAGGTACAGATCAAAACAGCGCACATAGAAGTGCCAAAAGTGACAGAGAACAAAAGAGCACGAAGAGTGGATTCCAAAACGTTCATTTTGTCAGAAAAGGTGGACTGCAGATGATCCGTGTAAGGTGGCTATCTGCCCTACTGAAAAATATTGTATGAGGCAACAACCTCACATTTTCTCACACGATCTCACTATATTCACATAAGAAATCACATACAAGTCGCATATAATTGCATAAGACTCATAGTTTCTTGTAAACTATCATAAATTATGTACGATATTTTATGATAATAATGTGCATCGCATGAGAGTCTATGCGATTAGATGAGATGTTATGAAGTTATTGCCCCGTAGAATTTTTGGTTTTTCAGTAGGGTGTTCATAGCTCACAGCGACCTCAGGAGCCCATTCAGTGACCTGGGTTTGAACTGCCAGGTTTGAGCTGACCAACACGGCCTCCCATTGCTCGAGAGAAGGAACTTGTACTACAGATTCTGGGTGCTGCTTCCCTTTACAATTTCACAAGAGCATGAAGACCGCTGGAACCATTTTACCAATAAAATTTTGGCAGCGTGCGGTAAGAGTAGGTCAGTACTTGCAACACGTTTGCGCAGCATCACAACACAGTTGATAACATTTTCAGAATTACACATGACCAAACTGCTCATTGGAGGGTCAAATTCTAAAGTTAAAGCTCAGTTACTTTGGTCATCTGATGAAAAGAGAGGAGTCACTAGAGAAGGATTTGATGTTGGGAAAGGTTAAGGGTCACCGGAGAAGGGGTAGGCAGCGAACGCGATGGTTAGATGGCATCCTCGAGGCGCTGCAGATGAAGTTATGTGATGTTAGGACGATAGTGAGAGACCGGAAAGCGTGGCCTGATATGGTCCATAGGGTCACGTAGAGTCGGACACGACTAAACGACTGAACTTAACTGACACTGTAGGTTAGGCGGCACGATTCTTGTTACTAGCGCACTAATGACGACGCTAGCGCAGTCTGTGCGCCCCTCTGTACTGCACCGCGATTACGCGTTATCATCGACGGCTCCGTAAACCGGTCGGTGCCCGATTCACGTCCACAGCTTCGCTTTGCTGCCGGTGACGAGTTAAGCGACAACGGCTGCTGACAATACTCTTTTCCGGCTCGTCGGCAGGAGCTGCTTATTCCACTTTGGCAGCCATTTAGCAAGTCGCTGATGAAAACGATGTAATTGTGGCCAATGCAGGACACTCTCGCGTATTATGTGCACACTTTAAATTTGATATCTGGCGAACTAAAAGGGGTGCTCTAGTACTCCCTCCTCGCTAGGAGTCTCTTTTGGCACTTTGCTATAACCCGACAACTATATGATTCCTCATATACAGTCCTTGAGGTCATATTTAAATATGTAATCATTTATGCGACTAATCATTCATGCAGGTGCAACGAAAATTAATAGCCGGTACATTAGAGTAATCCTAACCAAATTCTCTTGATTTCAATTGTATGGACGCCTAGGTGGCTTTTTTTATTCTTGAAATGCTGGTCAATATTAAGAGATACGCCCTGTATATATGCAAATTATACCACAGATGTATGTTGCCGTCACTCGCCTATCGTATGGAAACGCGAAGGCTAGAAACTACAATTACTGAACTGAAACTGACGACAACGCAGTGAGAGATAGAACGTTAAATGATAGTTGTGAGCTTAAACGAGATGATGAAAACGTGGAGTTGGTCGGGAAAAACGGTGAAATTAAAATAATCTAGCTTAGATATAAAAATATAGATAAACATGGGCAGGATATGCAGTGTGAAGGAGAAATTGAATTAATTGCGGATTAACCTTGGATTAAGAAGGATGTTTTGTATATATTCAGCAAGTGTCTACAAATCATAAGGTGTCACACGACCCCAGTGACCGCAGTTGTTTCGCTCTTCAACACTGACTACACATTAGCTTACAAGAACATGGCCGAACCCATAGACACAAGCAGCCTCGGCACAGTACCAACATCGTTTCGACCAACGCCAACAGATGCCGCACCTTTCACTACCTGTGTTCCATTTCGCAGTGTAGGAAAATTCGCTCCGGCCTTTCACAACTCGCGCTGCTTTATGTTTTCAACGCGTGCACACCGAGAAAGCGGGGACAGGCCCGAGACGAGCGGAGAGACAACTTCCCACATCTGCATACTCCCGTGCTCTTTCTAAATGGCCCATTATCGAAACTGAGTCGCACAAGGCGCTGTGACGCAATAACACGCGCTCCGGTATATAACGCTCCCTGCCGCGTTTACGACTTGCCTCCTGACGTGTCCCTAATAAACACAGGAAATGGCTGAGTCCGCTAACGGATATGCGACTTGACCGGCGAGCCCCTGAATAATGAACAGAGCTCTGAATAGGGCCGTTGCTCTGGACTGGTAGCGTCAAGAATATGCGGTCTGCATACCGTGTTTGTTAGAACATAAGCTGTCCTCCTAAATTGAGGTGACGAAGGGAGCTGCGAAAAATTCGTATTTCAAGCTAGTAGGCCGGAGGATTTTATCGCCATTGACCTCTAATGTAAGTTTCGCTTGGCTTGTTATGACGATGATTGCGAAAAATCAACCGCGGTTACGGTTTTGGAGCCGAGATTTTTCGAAACAAAAACAATCGGAAGGGGGATATCGACTATGGCAAAGGAGGAACAATATATCTGGATACGATGACTAGGGCGAATAGGGCTGAAGCGCAGCATTTTACTATATTCATGTTTCCGATCCAGGGACTATTAACTATGGGTAACACATTTTAAGCTTTGTTCAAAACTTTACAGGCCGTTGGGTTGAGGCTTTCAGACACGTAATTTGACAGATGTGCCTCATCCGTGGGTCCACCCATACAAGGCCGACAGCCCTTTGCTCTGAGCTTCCGATCTCTCAGTTGCCGACAGCCGTAAGTTGCCGACAACACGGCTGAATCCATACCTTGTGGCCTGAAAGAAATTCGGGGAAGGCTGTAGATATAAAATGAAACTTTGTATGTCTGTGAATACTTGTTTGTTTGTTCCATGACATTTGACTGTGAAAGTCATTCTTTGTTTTCTAATACTATATGGGGGCTTCGATTTTGTTAATATTTTGATCATGAATTTATAAATCTAATATTGAAAAGACACCACCTATATTCGGTGGCAATTTTTTTCAATCTATTGGTACAAATTCGTTTGCCTAATGGAATCTTGTTCTCATCCTAAAAAAAAAAAAAACATTAACGCTACAAATCCCTCTCTACCGCAAGACCCATGGGTATCACTTTAGCGAAACCTTTACGAAACTTGCTACTTAGAGCTAAACATCATAGTGATATATTGCAGTTATGGTGACATGCGGAAGAGAACAACGCATCGCGTTTGGCTGCAGGGCTACTATTAAGACAAACTATAGGCTCGTTTTCTGTTCAAAAAAGCAGAGATGAGAAAACATGCCAGGTATACATATGTATAATATTTTACGAAGCAGTTTCCGTTGGCTTCTGTAATTAAAAGTTGAAGAGAGTAGACACTTCTTAGAAACACATTTATTTGTAGTCAACGTTTCGGTCAGAGCCCGACCTTTATCAAGACTGTTGCGCTCCGACCGAAACTTCGACCACAAATAAA
>JAJIZL010019777.1:330845-341498 GCA_023969395.1 Amblyomma maculatum | reverse complement strand
GAGAAAGAGACAGAGAGCTGTTATTAATACTGGAACATTAGGTTTCGTGCTTCCCATAGTCCCATTAGAAATGTCTGTAGGCAGATTTCAAGCACGGTAGACTTGGCAATGAGCGAAGCTACCCGCCGTACGGCAGAACTGCTAGCCAGTTGAAGCCACGTTAACACGGCACAGGCGGGCGCCTTACAATTCTAAACAGTCCTTGATTAGAAATCGAACCTAGCTTGCGAGGTGCCACACCTCGTTTCCTGCGTACGTTGGCGCGTTGGACTGTGCCCATCTACAAAAACTTTATATACCCCTCCTCCTCCTCCCCCCCGCCCCCCTTTCCGTCCGCAACCTTACACCAAGCCACCCATCCAAACACGTATCTACACAGTATAATGGTCTTGTATGTGCCCCCACTACTAGGTTATTATACTCTGTATGGTCGCGTCGATTGCCCTTCGAGCGGCGGTGCCCTGTCAAGCGTAACGGAGGGGGTAATTGATGGCCTACATAGACAAGTTATGACGGCCGCTCCGAGACGGAGTACAGCGCCGACGCTTTTGTTGATAGTGGTGCTGGGCCCGACACCCAGCAGGACTCCTGGAGGTGTTCCACGGGTTGGAAGCCCGAGCCACACGTTATGTTCCACCACCTGGCCTGCCTATACTGTCACGAATGGCTCCTTGCAAAAGGTGTACGTGGCGCCGCAGTTAATTGCGTATACTGATCACGATCCCCGTATGCACGATTCTATCCAGTTCACGCGGTTATGGCGTGGTTATCGCACCCGCCTCCGCGTGGTCTCAAAGATTGTTACCGTTCAGCCTTGCACGATTGTGGAGTAAACTGGACCGTCGCATTTTTCAGATTAGCTGCTCTGATTTGTTAACGGCGGAGGTCTCGAAAGCAAAATGGTTAACTGACCATTTTGTTTTTGCGTGCTTGGTTTCGACCGGGTCTTGATGCTGGAAGCGTAGAAAGAGACCTGATGATAAGCGAAGGACCGTTAGGTAGTAAAACTCAAAAGACTTCTGACAACTGAACGAAAGCCCGTGCAGGACTGCTGTGGATGTTGTGAATATTGATGAGGTAGTAAAAGCGTAATCTACTATTTTATCTTCCAAATCGATTCAGTACGTTGCGGTTGTATTCTTTCACGATTAACTCTTATTTCAGGTATTTGTTGTACGTATAGCATGCAATACCAGTATTTAAGAGGGCCCACTTGTCATCTTGTGAACAACGTGCTAGGAGTGCAGGAGAGATATTGTAAAAATGAATATTTGTTCAGAAAATTTCATCACTAATGAATACATAACCTTGTGTCTTTTCTCTTTAGGTGCTAATAAATATTTTACAAAACACTCCCAACAATTTAAAGAGCCTGCAGCTGTGATGGATATGTTACATGTGATTCAAAGCCGCCTTCATAGCATTTGGACCATGACACAATATCATAATGACATCTCTAAAAATGGAGTGCAAATATTGTGGAAAATAAATATTTCCACAACCTAGTTTAGGTAATAAGTAATAAAACCACTTGTTATGATTTTTCGCCAAGAAATATATAAAGCAAAAAGAATCCCTTGCAATACACATTAATCGCGTGACGTTGTCAACGTGAATACTACAATCCTGATGGATGCGATCGTGGTGGGTTTATCGAGGACGTAATGAGCGCTGTTTTTTTGTTGTTACTTTGAGCTCTCTGTCTTTGACGTTACCTGTTGAAAGGCTGAAACCAAAGCTATTTGTGGGTGCCCCAGCAAATCGTTTAACATAGGCTTCATTTTCGTCTCAACGATTACAGATCTACATTTTCAGTTTTTTTTCTCCAGACCTTGAGTTACGGCACCACCCTCATAACAGCAAATCCCCGTCAAAAAAAACTACAGAGCTTTGTCAAAAATACGACAAAATATCCTGTGGTTCTGTCGAAACCATCAGATTTTTCTGTAGTTTTTTAGTACTTCTCTGTAGTTCTGTAGTTTTTCTGTAGTATACTTCTGTTGTCTGTAGTTCTGTAGTTTTCTGTAGTATGTTTCTGTTGTCCGTAGTTCTCTAGCACTTTTCTGATGTTACTACAGAATGTTCTGTTGTCACAATAGGTTTCCCGTCGAAAACCGCACAGAAATTCTGTCGTAACATCAGAAATTTTTCTGTAGTTTTCTATATGAATTTGCAAGCTAAACCTTATATTAGCCGCACAATTCCGCCATGAATCCATGCCTTTTAGATAAGGACGACATCTATGTTATCAAAAGTGAAAAGCAAAGAAGACGCAGTGAACTGAATACATTTATCTGCACGTTTTTTTTTGCAGTTCTTGTTTGAAGAACAGCGAATGGTGGACGTAATCGTCATATGAAAGCCTTTAGTGCATACTCTAGCAGCCTTCACGGGTAATTAGTGAGGACGCGTATTGTACATTCTATTTCTTTACTCTTCCTGCCCAAAACTAAATTGGCGATGTCCCCATAACCGCATGAGCATAAAAAAAAAGATCAGGAAGAAAATCAGCTGGAAGAGCAACAATGTTAGCCACGCCTATATGCCTTACCATATTTCGCTTGAAACTGGGGTGTTACCACATAATAACATTACGCATACACGTATGTCCGACGTATGAAACAACGGACTCAGGAGTGCGTCGTTTGTTTTGGAGATCAAGCACGGTCTCCTTCTTCTCAAGTAACAGCCTTTTCACCTACACCTTGCAATATATTTCAACGCACTTCCAACCTAATGAACACTCTAATTGCGACGTAATGCTGAGGCAGGCTGACAGTATTTGTCTATGCTGTGCCAAGTCCTTGGAAGGTCGAAGGAACCGTCACAACTTGATTGCATTGGAAGCAAAAACGCCATCACCTGCCACCCATCAAGAGAAAGCAAGCCTAAACAATGGCTCTCCTTGGACTACTAGCTCTTGGCACCGACGAGCCCACCAGGTGGTAGCATGCTGTTCTATTCAGCGTTCCGTGATTATCCCACGCTACTGAACACGCGCCTTCTGTCGCGAGCAATAAAAGTGCGTGCAAGCATTAGTATGCATGACCTCGTCGTAAGCCAAATAAATCAAACTTACATTTTAGCAATAGGGAGCTCACTTCCTTCTACACTCCAAACAGGTGGTATTACATGGTCTGCCCGCATGTCGTCTTTCGGGCGGAAAGTCAGGAGATAAGCCAGCCTATAATTAGCGCAGGAGTGTAGCGGCCTTCATATCCGTGTATTGAATCAGCCGCTACGCTTTAGGAGGCGTGAAGAACTCTACTCAGACCTGATTCTTTGGCGGCTATAGGAGCAACGTGACAAGGAGGTATCGGGCACAGCTGCAGACAAAGGGTGGTTTCCAATAAGACGTTTAACAGCCCATGTGAAGTTCAGCGCAGTCACAACAGCATCATAAACAAGAGAAAAAAAAAATGAATATGGGGACACCTCTCTCTAGCTTTAAAGTTGAGGGCGCTTTTCAGAAAAAAAAAATTAAGATCAAATACAAAAAGAAAATTACTTTTTTTATACTGACACGCCTTTTTATAGTGTAATTAGAACGTTACAAAACGAATTTTACCATTATTATTATGAATCTGCTAAATATGCATCTCACGCCACCAGTACCTGATTGATCTTGTATGCCCTCCTTAGCCGCCCACTATAGCGTCGCTTCGGGAAGTTGAACCCTAAAAACCAAAGCAAACTCTAACATACATCTCGCGAGCAAACATTCATTATGCAGTTATATACATTGGGATGTAAGTTGTGCAATGGACCAAAAGGATCACTGTGTCATGAATTATTGCTTTTAATGACAGAATAACCGAAAACAAGGGTGTTTAGGGGAACGTATTTAATACAAATGCAATGATAACAAAACTTTTCGCGCAATTTTATTTTCCGCTGTTCATTGCCCAACTTGTTATATGAAGAATAAGAATTTGAAGTGTCATTTAAAATATATTTGAGGAAAAAAAAGTTACAAATTTCCGCGTCAGCCAAAACGTCAGAAAAGTGAGGTTCGAGAAAATGCAAGAAATGTTTTTTTATATATAACTACATACGTCATATAGCAATGCGCTGGAGAGTTAAAATCGACCACTTTTGTAACTCAGCTCCTCTCTAGTCTTGTTTCTTTCTTTTAGCTCGTGCGGCTGCTGGCGCCTTGTTTTTGCTTGCATTGCTTGTGCTTCGATAGACTGACGAGATTTCCTGAAGTGCTATCGACCACCTGTCAATACACCTTTCAGATTCCCCATGACCTTAAAGTGCGGAAACAAAGTAGTTTGTCAGATTGTTAAATTTCATGAGGGACCGAATAAAAATCGATACATGTTAAGGAACAACTGATTTGGGGAGGAAGAGGAGAGCCATCATTTTCGATCGTCAATATGGTTGGTGCTAATGAAGCTAATTTAAATCTTTTTGCGGGGAAGAGATGAGGGATGAGACACGTATTGCTCGTGCACGTTTTCTAGTATTAGTAAACAAATCGTCATGTGTTTTGAAGTTATTTCTAAACGCTTTCGCGTTTAGAAACTCTGACAAACAGTCACAAAGTGCATACGGCAAACTGAAATATTTTGCTTTTTTTCGTACGTATCAAAAGACTTGCAAAACCAAAAAAGTTGTTTTACTTTTTAACTCGACAATAGCTTCGCACACAGCGTATGCGTAAACCATGTTTAGTTGATGAACCCATTGGTGTGGTAGGAACTAAATCGAAGCCTTCCAGTGCTTACATAAGCGCATTGTTGCGAACACATGCTCTTCAGCATTTGTACTAATTTGATGCATCAGCATTAGATGCGCCATGGCGGGGAAAAATTCTCAAATATAATCTGAAGCCTCCGAGAACCATTTTTCATTTACCATGGTTCGCAGGCAGCACATCAGATAGAGGGACCGAAAACACTCCGGAGTAATTTCGACCACCTGGGGATCTTTAACAAGCACATCGCAGACGGACGCCATTTCGTTTAGCATCCATCGATATGCAGCCGCCGGCGGTCGGGATCGAACCCGGGTGCTACGGCACAGTAGTCGGGCGTCTTACCTCTGCACCACCAGAGGAGGGGGGGCAGAGGTTATATATCGAAAAATGAGCGAAAATGGTTCACGTGTTATGAGGTTTAGTGTCCAGAAGCGGCCTAGGCTATGAATTGAATTGAATTGAAAAAAAAAATTATTTCCAGTAATATACATGCCATGCATGCCATGCTACAGGAGCTCCGATAATTTTAGCACCATCGTTTCCGCAGCGGTAGTGTGGTGGCTAATTTGACCAGAGGGGCGATGGGCTGCTGATATGGCGGGCACTTCTAAATGGGAAGGATAAAAATATCAATAAAGCACCATCCAGAAATAATTTATTACGTTTAAAGTTATGTAAGTCGGAACTAGATTTTTAAACAGACACAGGTGTCATATCAGTAATCGGGATAAATAAGCGGAAAGCCCGATCCAATATTCGATATCATGTTTACAGAGAGATTAGATCAGTGAGGATTACATTTTTCCTATTCTTACTCAGGTTTATTACTGCCAAAAGTTTCCTCTGCCAATAATTTGATGGAAGGCGTAGCAAATCACAGATTGCGACGCATAAGATGCCAGGCGTACATAGCCTCGTTAGCAATGTTACTGATATTAGATTTCCATGTTATATTCAGTGTTAGAGTAATGTCCCAATAGAGGAAGGAACAAAGAACAGGTTGTAAGCATAAATAACGTATTTAGAATATTGAAAACGAATATGCGAATGATGTGGCCGGAGGAGATAAAACATGTTTTATTTATGCTAAATGACAAAAATCATTATTTGCACCGAGTTTAATTTCTGGCAAGACCTTGCTGAAAATGCATAGCAGGGTTATTAGAGATTATGCGATAAATTTCAAAATCAGGAAGGTATATGATGGTATGGCGTTGTGTTAGCGGGAAGACAGTTATTGCAACTGACAAATAACAACAGTTCAAGCCCTATTAAGTGGGGAATGTCTGAAGACCGGATTAATAATGGAAGAATACTACTTACCACAGACTAATTGACTGTCTGATACTTACTTAGTGAAATGCAACGCCGTTCATTAATAACGATCTAGGATTAGGCCCGAAAGCTTCAGTGGTAACCTTTTATGTGGAACGTTATCGAAGTCAGGCAAGAAATCCCATGGATGACTGTCTAGATTAAGGTTGGAGCTTAGGTAATTATTAGAAAGTTCGAATTGGGATACAGGGCAAAACTTTTTTTAAGAAGCCCCGTTGATTAGGATGAACAATTTAAGCGATACAAGGGATTAGACGACTTGACTTGCAAATAAACAACATGTTCAATTAGTTTCAAAATGACGTTTGTGAGCGAAATGGAGGAGTAATTCTTGCATTCAAGAGATTATTTTTTTTCTGACGACGATAATTATTTAACATTGCAGCCACAGAATGTGTGTCGAAGATTGCGTTATTGGGATACTGAGTAAATGAAGAATGTGACCACCATATGGACTGCATAGCCGTTGCAATAATATCTGCGCGTTAGCTGCCCTTCCAGGGGCGCGGACTGCGCCGGTAAGAAAGGAGCCGAAACGGTCTTGTTGGCAAGCAGATCAATATTCCCTCTTGGTGCTTCTATAAAGAGGAAAGCTCTGCGGCAAGCTTGGATAACCTGTGTCTAACAACGAACACTTATATCAACTAGGAAGGCCTTGTGGGACGGCAAACTCAGTCGGCAGATAACTACCAATGTTGCTTGACGAAATTAAAAAAGTTCTCGGTATAAAAGAAAAACATCAAAAGGGTTTTCTCACAACTTAACGTTATCCGCTCGGTCAACACCTCCAAGACCTAAACTTGCCTGGAAAGATCGAAAGAAGCGTTTGCGAAGAGAGGCAGAACTGTGTTATATGTTCCTCGCTCGAGTGGCGCCCCCTAGGACCCCATTGCGACACTAACTCGACCCACGGTACAACAAACCGCCGAAAGGCACACGTACGTCATCCATCACCGTTCCGCGTTCCGATGCAACGGAGTCAACCGATCCGTTACCAAATTATCATCGGGGAGCTGCTCTCCGAACTAAAGGAAGAAGGAGGGAGGCCATAATTATCTGCCCTCATACCTGCAACGACCTCCGCGAAGTCGAAGCAGCCCGAAAAGCGATTCGGCGAGATTAAATCGCCGGCAGTAATACCCACATACATGGTGCAAGGCGGTTTTGAGGGGCTCCTTGCGGTCAAGAAAGAAGAGGGTTGGGCAGGCAAGCGCTAGCAACCGGAAAGGCCCAGGTGCGCAACCGATAGATACCGCCGCAAGGTCGCGCTAGCGATGGTATACCAACTAGGAGAGCCGTCTTTGTTCGCTAGGGCTGCATGGAGTCTCGCCGGCACCGCCTAACCGTAGCAACACGTCCACGCACGCGCGCAGACTTGTAGTCTCCCTCGTTCCCCTTTCCAGCCACGGATCTCTGAAGCCTGGTTTAACTCGGTAGATAGGTCCTTTTACAACTTCCCGCTTCCGCGGACCGCTTCACACTGTGTCGGCATGCGTGGTGGCGTTCGAGCGTGAAAAAGGCGGACGAGGCAGCGGCGAGATCCGGCGCACCCTCGCCGTTTCTGGCGTCGTCTGTCGACGCACCGTTTGTAGTCGTCGTGCTCGTTACGAAACAGGGTTAATGCAAATCAGCCTCGCCCGCCTCTTTAGGCGCTGCCAATGCACCGTAGTGTGGTGCACTTGCTACTTGAAACTCGGCGAGAGAAAGAAAAAAAAGAAAACTGCGTCTACTACCTTGCTTGTTTCGTTATTATACGTTGCTTGCTCTTTCGGCGGCCGAGAACGTCCTTGACGAAGGTTTCTTTAGAGCGCTCAGTAGTGGCGAACCTAATTATCCGCCAGCCCACGTGACCGACCACCTGGCCAAAAAAGAAAGGAAATGAAAAGCACGCAACTGAACAGAGACCTCTTTATTCAGTTTTCGTTTTGTAATTTGTTGTAAAGCCAAGCCTTGTACTGATCCAGAGCAAGCAGCGACCTTGTTTAGTCGTTTGACTTTAAATATTCCGTCCGCACTAGCGCAAGGGATAATTCTCTTGATATATTTTAAACGGGGGTCCAGCCTACATCTAAAACGTGTGTGCGCACTAGAGAGTGAGATAGTGTGTGTGTGTTTGACTGAGAGTAAGAAGTGAGGATTAAGCAAAGACGGGAAGTATAGAGATCCGCGCAGCGGTCAGTAGATTGATTCGACATCTCCGCTTGAGGTCACCGTGTGGCGGATGTTTTGCCTGCGGGACGACGTGGGACTCGCCTCGACGCCGAGATTAGGGGAGATTGTAAACGGCACGTTGCTCTATGCGATGTCCCCTAACGCAGTAGCCGAGATCGCAGACGTGTCATTCGCCGCGGTGGCTCAGTCGCTGAGACACTCAGCTGCTTACCGGAATACGAGGGTTAGAACCCGACAATGGTGGTCGCATCTCGATGCAGGCGAAATGCTAATGGCGTTCGTGTGCTGTGCCTTGTCACCGAGTGTTAAAGATCCGCATCAAGTCGAAATTATTTCGCAGCCTTCCCATCAGGAACATCTCTCTCCTTTCACTCCACCTTTGTTCCCTCCGTTTCCGCGCAGTTCCCGAGAAGTGTTAGAGATATTTGTCATTTCAATACTTCGAAAAATCAAATAAACCAATTTTGGCTGCAGAAATAACTTTCAATTGGCGCGAATGAAAAATAAACCCGTTGACTGAATTATTACAGATATAGACCTGAGTAAAGCAATGAGACTAAAAAAATAAAAACCACTATGGTTTATAAGAGTATCAGAATAGTCTAGATCTAGCTGCCACGAATGCGGGGCTGAGAACATGTGCAGGAATCATCAAAGCTAGGGATAAACAACAATTATTTCAGATCACCCAGTGCGCGTTGTAATCGAATGATGACGAGGTAATAAGGTTCAGTAAAGTTGTTTCTGGGCTTGTTGATAACGCATACTTAGAATAGAAAGATAGCACCACGCCCACAGAAGAAAGACATCACAAGCACGAGTGTTTGTGTTTGTGCTGTCCTTCTGTGGTCGTCCTTATTGCACTACCTTTCTTTCTAAGAACGGGGTAATGTTTATAGTGCTTCAAATTTTAAAGATGTGATCCTACTCATCCAGCGTAGTTGGACACGCCGCCAACTTTAGAGGGATAAATACTCCCTGAAACTTTGGCCTTCTGTGCTCGCTCTCATAAGGACCACAGTATCAAGAGTTAAGACATCGCACAGGCCTTCATCGACATGTGCAGAACTTGTTACTCTTAGTTGCGTCATCGATTACATTCATCACGAATTTGCCTAACAATAGTCTATTTCACTGATTAAAATTTTCACAGACAAAAATGGAGCATAAGAATGGACAAAATTTTGTTTCGTTGTGCGCCCGACAAGCGGATGCGCATCTGTATGGCTAGAATGCTTGTTGGACACCAAGATGTTCGCTTGATATCTTGGTGTTCGCTTGATTAACAACCCGGACGAATGAGAGCAACGTTTCCACGGGCACGTGCTCCGTTTTGTTTTGGGAGCACTAGTACGTGTACCTGTGCGGCCATAATACTACGAAACATGTTTCTGGGGTTTGAAATTTTCCCACTCCTTCCGTAGAGACGATACGAGGGTTACTCGGATCAGTACGCTAAAGCACGAGTGGCATGTGCATACATATCTATATGAAACATCGAAATAGTTGCTGGATTACGCGTGACAAAATATTTTAACTACGATACCTGCTCTATATTATCATGGCCGAGATTGTACATATTCATGTGCTCCTCATACCAAGCAAGGTAATAAGGACCGAAAAAACCCAGGGTGCAACCCAGTTGGATAAAGAGCTCGGCTTGGGATTAGAGGGATGGAGGGTTCGATTCCCTGTGGAGATGTGCTTTTTTCTTTTTCTTATGATTGACATGCGCAGCGGATACTTTTTGTCCATTGTTTCTGCGGACAGCACTCATGAGCTGTTAAATGCTTTCGCATTAAAGGAAGCCATATTTAAAATGTAAAGCCAATAAAGATATGGACAATATTGCAAAAATATGAAAAATGCTCGCATTACACCTAAAACTGTTATGCGCAAAACAGAAAAGAAAAGTGTTCACTAGTTAACGAGTGGCTAGGTCAACGGGTGTTGCCCTGGTGGCCGGGTGGAACGCAAATAGGGCATTCCACGTCTCAGTGCGAAATCGTAGACGACAAGGCGATGATCTGGCATATTACCGATGACGTCATACAATGGCGTCTCTATGTGTTTCACCAAGGTTGTTCAGGTGAAATAAGGAGAAACAATAAATCTTCGTTTTTGGGAACCTGCAAACAATCGTCATTTACGAGACATAATGTAGCTTTGGACAATGTAAAAACTTCGCTAGTAACCATGGTCACATACTGTAACCGGTGAGAAATGCGTATGAAATTACAGGTATTTTTAAAGAAGTTAAAGAAACTTAAATTTCAGCAACAGAAATAAAGAAAATTTCTTTTCGCGCACAGAGAATTTCTATTATATACCATTTACTGATATATATATATATATATATATTTACCAATTTCTGTGAATATCCAAGTAAACATTAAAAAAAAAAAGACATAAAGTACCATCCCCAACGCTTTCCTTGGCCT
>JAJIZL010019777.1:298963-316640 GCA_023969395.1 Amblyomma maculatum | reverse complement strand
TTGAGGCGGCTAACGTGGACAATCTCGCGGCCGCGACGGCGGTGGTCAGAAGAAGGGGTGACTGGCTCGATGACGTAGTTCACAGGGGATGTGCGTTCCAAGACGCGATAAGGTCCGTGGTATTTGGTGTCTAGTTTGTTGGTGGCAGGAACGCATAGCCAAACGAAGCTGTCGGCCTGGAACGTGGGGGCAGGAGTATCGGTATCATGCTGATCTTTGCGATAGCCTTGAGTGTTGGAGGTAAACGTGCGAGCTAGCTGACGGCATTCCTCGGCCTTCTGTACAATGCCTGACAAAGCACTGTACTCAGAGGCATCTGGATGGTATGGCAAAATTGTGTCCAGAGTACAAGATGGTTCACGGCCGTATAAGAGAAAGAAGGGCGAAAAACCAGTTGTTGCTTGGGTGGCAGTGTTGTACGCGAACGTTACGAATGGCAGTACTTGGTCCCAGTTGGAGCTTCCAGATTCAGATGTAACATGCATTGCGAGCATGTCCCCAAGCGTACGGTTGAAGCGCTCCGTGAGACCATTTGTTTGCGGGTGGTACGCAGTTGTAGCTCGATGTATCGATTTACAAGACGACAGGAGCTCTTGGACTATTTCGGAAAGAAAGACACGACCTCTATCACTCAGTAGCTCGCGGGGGGCGCCGTGTCGAAGAATGAAGTGGTGCAGAAGAAAATGGGCTACCTCTCGGGCTGTCGCCGCGGGAAGTGCAGCAGTCTAAGTGTAACGGGTCAGGTGGTCGACGGCGACGATGACCCATCGATTACCAGCGGCACTGCATGGTAGCGGACCATAATGGTCGATTCCCACGCGATCAAACGGGCGAGCTGGACACGGTAAAGGCTGAAGAGGGCCAGCAGGGTGGCGAGAAATCTTGCGTTGTTGACAGGCGGTACAAGAGCGAATGTAGCGACGTACGAAATTGTACATTCCCCGCCAGTAGTACCTTTGACGAATTCGATCATAGGTTTTGAGGACGCCGGCATGAGCGCTTTGCGGATCACTATGATGGTGGGCACAAACCTCGGAGCGGAGGTGGCGCGGAATGATAAGAAGCCACGTTCTGCCGTCTGAGTTGTAGTTCCTTCGGTAGAGAAGGCCGTCCCGAATGGCGAAATGGGAGGCCTGTCGGCGGAGTGCCTGAGGATGCGTAGCCGCGGAAGTAGTGCCAAGGATATCTAGTAGGTTAGAAACCCAAGGATCTTGTCGTTGCTCGAAAGGCATATCCTCAATGGTGAGTGCTACAAGAGTGTTTGAGGAGGGGACGATGAGTTAGGCGAGTACACCGGTGACCGAGAAAGAGCGTCGGCGTCAGAGTGCTTGCGGCCAGAGCGGTACACTACACGGATGTCGTATTCCTGAAGCCTGAGAGCCCAGCGCCCGAGACGGCCAGACGGATCCTTGAGAGACGCGAGCCAGCAGAGAGCGTGATGATCTGTAACTACCTCGAAGGAGTGGCCGTATAAGTAAGGGCGGAACTTCGTTACAGCCCACACGATTGCTAAGCACTCCTTTTCGGTAACGGAGTAGTTGGACTCTGCTGGACGTTTCACCGGGCAGCTGCAGTCGCGACCGAAGACGCTGTTCCGCGCGGAGTTTTCGGACGGCGGGGCGGCCAAAGACATCAGAAAATTTCGTCTTAAAACTCGCCCAGGTAGTAAAGTCCGACTCGTGGTTTCTAAACCACAGATTAGCGACGTCGCTCAAGTAAAAGATGACATTGGTGAGCTTACGGTTGTCGTCCCAGTTATTGTGACGGCTGACCCGTTCGTAAGTGGTCAGCCAATCGTCGACGTCGTCATCGCTGCTTCCACTGAAGGTAGCGGGGTCCCGTTGACGAATCGCACCTGTGCAGGTGACGGGCGGAGGTAGGTGCAACGAAGTCGGCTCCGTCATTGGTGTAGTCAACGTTCTGCTGCGAAGTTCCAGGGCGAGATGGGTACAGGGAACCTCAGATTGACCTCCACCAAGTGAGATGTGGATTTAATATTTGGTTTGAACGTCTAGCGCTGCCAGTAATTCGGGCAAAGCAGGGTCGAATTGCCAGCCGTAGGGCACAGCCTCAGCACGAGAGATGGGCGCCGGAGCCAAGCGATGGTGATGGCGATGCCGCAGCGTTTTCCGTTCTTCATCTTCTTTACAGTAATTATTGAGGTAAACGATCAGAAATTATAAAAGAAAAAACAAAACATGCAACCGGAAGTACCTGAACCCACGACCTTCAGATTTCTCGTCCGATGCTCTACCAAGAGAGCTACGGTAACGGCAGTTGAGTGTTATACTTTCTGGGTATATACTTTGCGCCTGAACTATCCTTGAGATCGTTCACTAGTGCCATCCCTGTTGACAGCTGCAGACATAAAAAGCCCTGTATTATCACAACTTCGCAGGTTGACAGGTACGTCTTCCGGCAGTTATTCGTCATCTCTACTCAGAGTTCGAAATGCACTCATATATATAATAAAATTGGGTTCTCCTCGCCGATTCCTCACTGTCGGTCGCCAACCTCAGAAGGACGCCTGCAAAGTTTGTTGGGTAAGGGTCTCAGTGTGTGTTTAGGAGTTTCTCAGGAAACTTCCGGCACTTTGGTAATATCTTAGGCACGCCAGCTTGCATTTGAAGTGTTACGAAGAACACAGGCTTGCATGCATATATTTCGTCTGATAGTCCAACACAAAGGGCATCCATTACCTCCCGCGCTTCATGAGCGCGATGGAAGTCATATACATCGAGATTTTCAACACCACCGTCTACTTCTTTCCAAGTTATGAACAATTAAAAGGAGGAACGTAAAATCCCCCATGTCTCTTAGTCATAAAGTACAGTTTTCTGTCGAATGATAATTAGGAAGTTTAACAAGATTATATTTACTGCTCAGCAGTTACCACTTTATCAGGTACACATGCGGTATCCAAGTTGCATTTAGTGTATACTGAAGGTCACGGTCTTCAAAATTCATCATCTGCATTTGTGATTCCACACCTGAATGAACGACTGTCATGTTAACTGGCTCACGCGACAGAATCAACTGCTGCTGAGATTTAAGCTATTTATTTGACTCTCCAGTTCACCTCATCGGTGCACGACCCGCATATGTGGGTAACCTTAAGCAATTTTCTGTCCGTACTGCAATTGTTTGACAGCGTTAGTTCCATACCATGGAAGGCTAGACTGGAATACGAAGTCCTTAAAGAATTTTTCCGCGTTACCAAAAAGCAGCTTACTATAGTTTGTATTGGATACCCAGATATTGCCTTATTCCTGGAAACACAAATGTGGATGCGTAGACTACGCAAGCACACCTCCCTTCCTCCACTTGTGGCCTTCCGTTCAGGAGAGTTGAAGTTCATCCGTAATGATATGAACGAAAAGATGGGCTTTAAGCTAAACAAGTAAAAATCTGATCTGCATTTCATCTATTCATTGAGCATTGTTTAATACTCCGATATCTATCCGCATAGGTTTAAAAAGATCCCTCACCGCTCGCGTTTGGGACCGCCTTACATTAAGCACTTTTTTCATGTAATTTTCCCGCAGACCGCTCTAGAGAAAAAACCTTAAGGTCTGCAAAACCTATTGGGCCCCATGGCTTATGTATTTGCTTCAGAAGCGAGCACCTGTGGCGTTCATACCATTCCTTGAGGACAGTGGCATCCTTGGGAACTACTAGTTAAGTGCTGGTCAGTATTAAAGCTCATACCTCTCTGTGCGTTATCTTTGTTATTTGCTTTTGCGGTGTTCGCGCAAACGAGCCTATTACTTTTTTTCTGTTAGTGAGTATTTCAACAGCTTTGTTATTTACCTTGTGTGTGTACAGCCAATAATCGTATTTTTGTTCTGTCCTTGTTTATTCTTATTTTTATTGTATTATGTACTGTTCGGCACTGAGTTAAGTATTTAAACACTTTTACACATTTAAAGACCCCAGGTAGTCGAAATTTCCGGAGTCCTCCACTACGGCGTCTCTCATAGCCAGAGTCGCTTGGGGACGTTAAACCCCACAAACCAACCAACCAACATTTAGAGAGTTTATATAGCCCATTCGTGTTACTTTTCATGATGCTTTTACTTTGTTTTATATGCTGTGCACTGTTTGTGTTTGTGTAATATTATTTAGTAGTGTATATATTATGTTATCTTGGACTGCATATCATCAGAGCAAGTGCTTCATATCAACTGGTCAAAAAGGAGTAGTCGAAGCCCTTATCTGCTACCAACTTCACCTTTATGGTTCATGTAAACAAAAAGAGGAGAGAAGGATGCACTTGCATCACGGACTTACAACTGAAGATTTGTTTCGCTGACACTTCGGTAAATGTAGAGCATTGTGAAGAAAACTAGAAGACAAAAACGAAGTCTGACCAACAGACATCGTCACTAGAAATCACAAAGAACAAAATTCACCCAGCTCCCGATAAGAAGCTCAATTGTTTATCTGCATGGGCTATGGAGGGCTGCTGGCACAACAATCTTAATGATTCCCGATTCGTACGGCATCAACAACCTCTTGCATAATTTTTTTGTCGCAGCTACACAGAATACTGCTCAGGAGTGCATTTACAAGCTCTCCAAAAGGCCTGAGATCCGCTGTCTCTTACGTATCTTATATATGCCACAAGAAATCCGTTGCCCCACAATATGTGCGTTATCAAAATGATCGAGGTACTTCTCATATTTATATGTGAAGATTTGAACCTTATGATTTTGGCCGCAGTAATTGAAAATTGGGTTGTAGTTAAGAACCCTTCCTTAATACAACTCAATCGGACCAATTTAGTGCTTCGGGCAAAATTGTTTGAAAAACGTATTTCACGGACATTTGAGGCTCTTATAGGCAAACAGAAATAGCTTATAACAATAGCGTGCTCTTATTAACAGCAATTTCTAGCAATCTCTTCAGGCATATGTGAAATCAAGTGTCAGTACCATTTCGTAAGGGCGACTTTTTTGTTTGTACCGTTTCAATGTTACCAATACCAATATTCTCCATCACACTACAGAGAGAACATCGATTGTGGCAATTTACAGCTTTTGCTACAATTATATATACGAGCATTTAAAAAACACATTGCCATTATATAATAGCGACATTTATACTGAAGCATCCTTTACACTGACCTGCATGTTTGGTGCCTTGCCTTCAGTGTCCGCGGCGCTATAATGTTGGGGGACATTAAGCTCCACCTTTAAGGGTAAGACACGGCAGTACCCTTGCGCATTCCGTTTGCTTACAAGCAGTTTCCTTTTCTAGTAACTAATATTTCATTATTTTGCCTATATTATCAAACATATAATCATTACTGATCGAAAACATAGAGGAATCCCCCAAGGTGGAGTGAGATTTGTAATAAGAGAGTAATTACTCATTCATGTTCATCCAAGCTTTGTACACGACATATGTACAAAGCCCCGTTTTAACCACGCCGACGTAGTAACTGTCCTTTGTGGCCTTGGATCAGTGTGCCGAACTTGATTTCCAAGGAACCCTGCTGATACGATTTCCAATCTCATCTTCCACCTCAATGCAAAAAAGAATGGCGAAAGTGTAACTCTACTTAAACCTGGTTATAATGGGCGGAAACACATGCCACGGTGGCTGAGTGGTTACGAAGCTCAGATGCTGCACCAGACACGTTCGAATCCGCTCCGTTCCGATGTTTTTCTTTTATGTGAAAGAATGGCACGCTAGCTCACCTACATAATAAAGGAAAGCTAAGTCCTAGTTTGACATTGAGATACATTCAAGGTCATTCGTCGACACCCGCGATGCCCAGCTTGTATCAGATTCTGCACTTGAATATTCTATTTCACACTCAGAGGCTTACGGAGAACACGAGATGACGCCTCGTAAAGAGTTCGAGGTCATTCACTTACACCGACGAATACTGGAATCGAAGCCCTTTACCTTTACCTTTTATTATTCCTCTCAGAACATGAAGAAAAAATGTAAAAGAAAGAGAGAGGGAGCCCGGACCAGCAAAGCTTTGCCAGGCTTAATCCAATTAAGGATAAAAGAAAAAGAGCTAAATGCCCAAAATAAAAAAATAATAATTTAGATGAAAAAAAAAACATGGACATAAAATGTAAAAAATGTACAAAAGATACAAAAGGAAACAAAGATCACAACTGCCTAGTTACAATAGATAGATATATGAAATGGAAAAAGGATAAAGAAAGAAAGAAAAAGCGAAAGAAAAGCACAAAAAGGTAAAGAAGTCCAGGAAAGAAGGAAGCATAGAAGAAAATGTCCGTGGGTAGCCAGAAACTGCAAAAGAAGAAAGAACAGAAATATAAAAATTGTTCACTAAGGATTAGCCAATTCGCAAAAAATATAACTTTAAAGTGAATATGCTAAACACACTTCAGCCTAGAAAAACTAAATATATGTATATAAAGCGGTTACCAAAGTCTGCAATGAAATGAGAAAAAATAGTATTGAAAAACGTCGCGAATACGAAACTAATGGAGGCACAGTTCAGTTCAGGCGTTCAGTCGTGTCCGACTCTTCGTGACCCTATGGACCATGTCACGCCACGCTTTCCGGTCTCTCACTATCTTCTTAACATCACATAGCTTCATCTGCAATGCCTCGAGAATGCCATCTAACCATCGCGTTCGCTGCCTACCCCTTATCCGGCGACCCTCAACCTTTCCCAACATCAAATCTTTCTCCAGCGACTCCTCTCTTCTCATCAGATGACCAAAGTAGCTGAGCTTTAACTTTAGAATTTGACCCTCCAATGAGCAGTCAGGGTTTATGGTCGACAATATCGACTGATTTGATCTTCTGGCAGTCCAAGGAACTCTGAAGAGTCTTCGCCAGCACCACAATTCAAACGCGTCAATTCTTCGGCGGTCAGCCTTTTTCACAGTCCAACTCTCGCATCCATACATCACAACTGGAAAGACCATAGCACGGGTTATACGGATCTTGGTTGGCAGACTAATGTCTCTGCTCTTTACTAGGCGGTCAAGGCTAACCATTGCTCTCTTTCCCAGAAGCAGGCGTCTCCTAATTTCATGGCTGCAGTCTCCTTCCGAGGTAACACTAAACATCACGCCTAAATCCTTGACAGCTTGAGAAGACGTCCATTACTATGAAATTATAGAATAAAATTCTGTCCGAATCGGTTGGGAGAAAGCTGTACATTACGTACACACAAAAAAAGAAAAAACTGAATTCTGAAATCTGAAAATATAATATACCGGTCTATGAAAAATAATTAAGGTAACATGAAAATGGAAAATGCGGATAAATGTATACATAAAAATTGGCCACAAAGAGGTGAACAGAGAAAAGAAAAGTAATAGTATTACATTACTAAATACCAAATGACAGATTTAAAAGGAAAAGAAAACAGAAAATAAAAAGACAGAAGAAAAATGTTATGCAATACAGCTGATATCAGAAAATAGTCCAGTGCTGCATAAGAAAGAGGAAGACAGCAGATGCGCTGTAAAGGGCATGCCCATTAAGAGCCTTCCGCTCTAAAACTTGAATTGACAGCTTTGCCGTGCCATGTATGGTCACGTGTCCTGATACAATTCGGCTGGTTGTATCAGGACCCGTGACCACACATGACAAGGCAACGCTGTCAATTCAAGTTTTAGAGCGGAAGCGATATACCTTCCGGGCTTCGATTCCCGTATTCGTCGGAGTCAGTGAATGACCCCCCCCCCCCTTCTTTTTTTTCCTGCCAATAAACTGGCTTTGGCGTTGTGAGGAAAACGTCACGGGCATGAAGCTTGCAGCTGTACCTTTTAGTTGGCCTTTTTGACAATGGGTCAGGACATTCTCAACGCTTGATAACACGTCACATCACAGTATTTTCTCCTCCTGCTCCTCATCCAGGCTGCATTGTCGAGCCCTAATTCTTCGATGCAGTGTGTAGAATAACGACACCACATGTTAGTCGCTAAGTTGGGGAGAGCTGCCAACTCGTGTGGTTTATTTGAAGTTGGAGGTTAAGATAGTGATCAGCCTGCCAAAGCTCTTGGATACCTGGTTAGGCCTGGGACGCATAGGCCACGCGCGGTCATTTCTGCGACTTGTTTAGAGCGGATCATTATTTTATTGTCGGTTGGTCGCCAATACATGACCAGCAGCTAATAACATGGTACTTTACTAATGTGTACTAATATATGAGGTATTAGAGGTACAAATAAGAAACTGGTAACTAAACGTGCAGACTTCAAAGAGCGAGACCGCATATGAGACCGCAGACCGCAGCCTGTAAAACAACTGTCGATCCCCACGTTGATCTTAAGTGTCCCCAAAGCCATGTAAAATTTAAACGCTTTATTTGGCTCTCTTCTCGATCTTGCCATTGTTGAACGCGCAGCTTAAGCCTGCTCATGTGACCTCACCGAATGGCTCAATTTAAAATTTCGTGGCCCAATGTTTTTATCAAATGTACAAATTTCCCCACCTCCTCTGCTGATCCTACAAAGACTTCACTTCCGACAAGCCTCCCCTCTTCGTAAATAGCATGTACGTGTACTTACACGCTGAGAAACCCTCTGCTATTGATTTAAAATGAGATCCTAGTTCTCTTTTCTGCAGCACTTTCGTAGGTCGTGGGTTGATCGCATTACTGTGCATATGGAAGAGCATCGCGTACAAGCACCACGCTTTATATCCTGAACCAATGTGAAGGTCGATGTTGTGCAAGGATTCTTGGCATTGTCGAATTGATAGGTGGGAGGAAGCCACTTTAGCTTCCTGAAGGTCTTTCGGCTCACTGTGAACGGTCGCATAAAGAAAAGTCAGCGTGTAACAACAAATAGTGAATTCATGTGTTTTTGATATGTTCTTAAGCTCAGACCTGGAGGAGTAGGTTTCAGAGGTTTTGTGATAACCATTACCAGTTTACCCTTCCTTTCTTTACTCTGCATCTCTTTTTGCACACCCTTGTCCTGGGTGCGTAGTAAAAATCAAGGAGCGTGAGAAACAAAATTTGCGATTGGTGAAATGATTACTCATTGTCATCAACCTGCACGTATTGATGAGTTTCTTTGTGGAAACGAGTCATAGCTACCAGCTTTATGGTGGCGGCGAAGTTCTGCGTTCTGCAAAATAACTGGCGTATTGCACGAAAAAAAAAAGTTAAAAGAGCCAGAATTTGCGCCAAACCAATTAATTCTATTTTTGGCACAACAGAGAAGCTTACATGGCAGTGTAAATATCTCCCGTTTCGAAATCCGCATCAGCAATTCTTGCTGAAACGGAGCCATTACAGTCTCGAGAAGTAGCTGCTGACAGTACTGAAAGTTGATTAAGGCCTAGTTTTGTGTATACCTAGCCCAAGCCGAAACTCCCCGCATGGAATAATCGCCCCTTCATGCCGTGATCTTGTTCGGCAAAAAGGCTCAGAGTTCTGCAGGAAAACAGCGAGAGCGCACGTAACAGATGCAGGTCATAATGTGTGCGTGTACGGTATACTCCAAGGTCAATATCCTCATCACCGCATATGGGTCGCACTGGAGGTCATTCTGCCTACATCGCTAACCACCGCACAAAAGCGGTCGGCTATGCCTGGTTAATAAGCCGCTACTCTATTAGGCTCCAGGTGCTTTTATTTGCTGTGACCTTAGTTCTGATTCGTTAGTGGTTTATAAGAATAATTAAGTGCTCTGCCAAGATAGCTCACTTAAGGCCATGACACACTATGCTTCTCCAAGAAGGCGTTCTTGCGCGCAAGCACAGCTTTTCAAATTCGGAACACGTATGCGCGACTTTGAGGCATTTCTGTTTCATATTGAACAATTTCCGTACACGTGCAATGTTTCATGAATTCAAATTCTACAATGCGAACCAATACCTTTTCCTGAATTTAGGTTTGTTTATCCAGCCATGCTTTCCGCATAGAAGCATGCTTCCGGCATCACTTGTAAAAGCGTAGAACCACTGGTCATCAATTGCAGTGTTTTGCAATGGGCTCATTGCTTATTACAGTATATCATTTCATACTCTGCGATAAAAACTGTCACCACATTTCCAGCCGCGAATTACCCCAGCGCTCTCAAAGCGCGCTTCGCCAGGACGGTATAGGATGTGCCAGAAAGTGGAGACAAACAAGAAGGTTCATATGTTTTGGGAAAACGCCGTCTGAACCCCAAAAATTTATTTTCAATATCCTAATGCTTGCTTGTGACGTATGAAGCAAGACGTTTTGGCAATGGAGTCCTTGCAAGGCCGGGACTGGCGAAGACGTGACCGCATGAGATCCTATTATTATGTTACCTGCGGAAAGAAGAACAAAGGAGGCTTTTGTTATTATGAGCTCACAACAAGAGCTTAAACCGCAATGTCAACAACCAGAAACCCCGTAACATTCAGTACGTGACGCTTGTTCCAGCTATGTCCTTTAGGCTGGTTATCGGGACAAGAGTTTAGTGAGCCGAACAAACATTCTATCTCTGTAATTGATAGCCGTTGGACCGCTAAGACATACTCTTCTAGTGAGCAGTTCGAATATCTTTCATACCTCGGATGCGTCGAAATAAAGTGGTGTTTCACCAATAGTGTTCAGGAAGTTGTTCACATTCAGTATTTTCAAGATAAACCGGATAGAGGAAGGCCTGAGCTTAAGACCTTTTCACGACTTTTGGGAAGTCCGGTCGTCTGTGCTCTAGGGTGGGCCTGAGAGAGCTTTATCCCCAACTTTTTCCTTTGCTACGAGGCCAGCCCAGTGTAAAATATAGAAGCGTCCTTCACTCTTCATGGAAAGGTCTATATTTAGAGCAAGTCAAACTTAGCGCTAATCAACCTTACTGGGGACTGAAAGAAGTTTCACCCTTTTTTATAAAAATCAGGTCTCTATTAAGGCATAATTAAACCAAATATAAGCGGTTGAATGCCGTAATGAGAAGTGGTTGCTTTTCAGTTCTCTTTGCAGCTTTTGCCTACATGTTCATGACTACTCCGGAGTAGATGTTGATCCCAATCAGTCATTTCTTTGAGATCTATTCTACATTTTGTTATTCGGCTGAACAAACTGCAGAGCGTTGGTAAAGCTTTATCATGACGAACCTGGGAATGATTCTGCTGAACCAAATAGCTAGACTTCGGGTAATAAGCTCATTAGCACACATACGCATCGAGTGCTTCTACTCTATAAGGCAGAGCTCTTGTCTCTTGGGGATACGAAACTCACCTTCTAGTACTTCTTGATGACAGCTCCATAGCCGAGGCCGTGGCCATAGCCGAGGCCGTGGCCATAGCCGAGACCATGACCATAGCCGAGACCATAGCCCAAGCCACCATATCCCAGGCCACCATAGCCGAAGCCTCCATAGGCAACCGCAGGAGCGGCAACAGCGACAGGGGCGGCCACAGCCACGGGGCGAGCGACGGCCACGGGGGCAGCCACAGCGACGGGGCGAGCGACCGCCACGGGGGCAGCCACAGCAACGGGGCGGGCGACAGCGACCGCGGGAGCGGCGGCGACGACTCCGGCGCCATAACCGTAGCCGAGTCCGGCTCCGTAGCCGAGTCCGCCGTAACCGTAGCCAAGACCAGCTCCATAGCCGAAACCGACGGCTGGAGCGGCGACCACGGCAGGACGTGCGACAGCGACCGGAGCGGCGACGACGGCAGGGCGAGCAACAGCGACTGGAGCGGCGACCACGGCAGGGCGGGCGACAGCGACTGGGGCAGCGGCGACGGCTACACCACCGTATCCGAGGCCGTAGCCACCATAGCCACCATAGCCCCCATAGCCACCATATCCACCAATGAAACCGGCGGAGGCGACGGAGACGAGCCCAAGAAGGGCAGCAACAAACTGCAGTACAAAGAGCAAAGTATTATTAGGAACCAAACTCAGTAAATGGGCTATTTTGATCTCTTCAACGCAGTTGGAAATAAGCGTAGTAATGCAACTTTAACCTCATTTGCACGGAAAATCCCGCAAGGCATATAGCGTGCCCGCAATTATTACGATCTAGAAATTACTATACTTCAACTAGCTAGATAATTTTGAGCAGGGTTGCCTGAAGTCTGATAGTAATAGTGAGATGGGATTTATTTATAAATCCCATCTTACATAAGTCTTTCATAAGGCTTCTATTCGTGTCTCCAATAGACTAGCCAAAACTGAATAGGTACGGCATATAAATTCCTCACGCCATGTTCGGTGAATTATTTTTAGGTACTATCCACTAAGGAATTATTTTAAAGGAATCAGGCCTGTGCCTTAAGGTTTCTAGTTTCGATGAATAAAACACTCTCGCTCTTCTCAAGAATGAACGAAGCATCACGCAACATCGTTTGCACTATAGTTAAGAGATATTTTCGGGTATGTGTCGGTTCTCGGTACGATGACTAGGAATAAACCTGCATAAGCACACTGGCGTTAACATTGTCAAACCATCGCTCCAACAATTTCAATTTCACGATAAAATGCCCCGTTTCTTTTTTTTTTCAACTCACAACACTCACTTTATACCGTTGACCGTCGTAATTGCAAGCGTTGAATCTCATCAAGATGAGCTAAAATAATAAATTTGTCTTGCATATGCATCACGTTACCATTTTTATTACCTCCTTGTGCCAAGTTTGCAGACTCACAGATTCCATTCTGGATGGCTTCAACTCAATGAGAACTGAAATAATAATGAAACTGTCCGGAGTCGGAATAAAATGGGTCTTTGTTAGGGATTTTAAGTTATCACAGCCAAGGGCCTGGTTCCAGTGCGCAGGACTTTCAAGTTAATTGACTTCGAATTAGGAAGAGTCCAAAACAAAATGTATGGGAAAAGGCATCTCTTAGGTATTTTTAAGCCTGGATTTGCCCCTGTAATTAAGTTGCAGCTCTCGTACTCACCGTCCACAAATTATTAGCAAAACGATTACGTTTTTAGTAAGAATGTAGTTCTCAACTTCGCCGCCTACACATTGGCTGTGATTTCACATGACGCATTAAGCCGGTGGTTAAGGATTCCCAGAACTGTACTACAAGTAAATCAAGAAAGGTGTTTGGCTGTCCTCAGTATACGCCTCTCACTTCGAAGCGACAAATCTTAGCAAAGGCTAATGCGAATTGGCTACCGTCGTGTCGTACTGAGTGGAGACGACTACAACGCTGCTTCTTTTCCCGTACTCTATACCGCGTCCTGATACACGTGCTGGCTTGGATACTCACGACGGCGTTCATGATGTGGTGTTGCTCGAGAGACAAGAAACCGAGAATGACTGTCGGTCGGAGGAGGCCGGCTTTTATACACAAAGAGGGACGCGCCCTGACCCTTTAAAAGAAAAGAGAGGCACCGAGTTATGGCGTCGACGCCGCCAGCAGCCAATGATCTGACCGGGGCATCGCGCTCGGTCGGTCGGTCGCCGTTTCGAGGGGCGTGCCACGAGCGTTTGTTAGACTCTCCGTTGTGCACTTTCGCCACTCCGTGTGCGTCTTCATCAAGGACTCGCCAGGGGGGGGGGGGGGGAAGCTGTGCGCGGGCTACCTTTATCCTATGCCTCAGGCGCCGTCCGCCGACGAGACGTTGTGTTCTACTAAGCAGCAGCCGCATCTCTTCTCCTCCTCGTCTCCCTCCTCATCCTCAAAGGTCCACCGAGAAGCGACAAAAAAGCACGAGCCAGAATACGCCGGCCGTGTGGCGACTATTGTTCATTCTTTATTCCTGAGGCGAGGGTGAGGTACGTTTAAGCTGAAACCATGTAGTACAGCTCCTTTCCCCGACGACCACTCAACGAGAAACTCGTCCCTCTCGTCTCGTTTCAATTGCTTTTGCTCCCTGATCAGGCTGCGAACTCAATGTTACGCTTACGCGAAGAACAAGAGAGAGAAAAACTCCCGTTTGCAGTCCGAAAGCGCTGATATAGCACTTAAGCTGGATCAAACATATCGCGATTATACTGCGGCACTAATCAAATTGGAAGAAACTTCTTGCTCGAGCATTTGTATCTCATCCAGAGTTGGCCCGCAGCAATACAAATTAATGAAGATTGCGCCCCACTACTCAACCGAGAAACCCTGGTTCGATCTCGGCCGCAGCGGCCGCATATCAATAGAAACGAAACGCAATTCAAGTTAAACTACTCGAGATGGCCGATATAATGAGGTGGCCTTCCACTATGATGTCCTTACTAGCATGATTTGATTTAGGACGTTAAAGAAACTTAAAATATAAATTAGTTTATAGGAAATGAAAGGCACAGTATCTGTCACATTTCTCCGTGGACACCTGGACCGTGCCGTAAGGGAAGGGAGAAAGGCGGTAGTGAAAGAAAGTGGCACTGTAGTTGAGCGATGCAAAATAATTTTGACTATCTGGGGATCTTTAACGTTCACTGACATCGCAAACCACATGGACGCCTTAGAGCCTCCTCCGCGGTCGGCTTCGAATGTTGAACTTCACAAACCGTAAACAGTAATTGAGATATATGAACACTTGTCATTCCAGAGCTAATTTTCGTCTTTAAACCAATTACAGGAGTATTGTTGCTTCAATCAATTCTAGCTCATAATTATGTGTGTCTCGTGCTTACGTGTGTATGTGTCGTCTTTTTTTTACCTATCTTCTCGTGGGAACTTGCGCAAATATTGAATGTTCTTTCTCGGTACATTTTTTTTTTTCAGATTCCTACGATAGAAATGATAGAAACGATAAATAGATAGATGCTTAAGTTTCGCCTTAATCCGTCTTGTCATTCCACGAATTAATTGCATTGACAGAATGGCATAGCGATTGGCAAAGACTGAAGCGCCTTTAGACGGTTTGGCTTTCGTGCAAAAGAAGGCGCATTATTCTTCTCGCTACTAGGTGGAAAACTGCACCTACATACAATAGAAGGTACAGCGCACTCCACTGTTAGAGGGAACACGAGATCGCGTGGCATAAACATTTTGTAAAGCGCTGCTGCCGACCACTGGAAAGAATGCACGGAACTAAGTGGATGCTCGAGAGGAGCAGGCGAATGTGCTTACGGCGCATGCTCCTTGTGCGACCGTTTGTCGCTGGCACTCTCGGGAGTGCTTTATAAAGAACGGTAGCAACACGGCCTCATGTTCCCTTTAACAACGAACCGTACTGTAGATATGCGGTCAGTTCGAATCCTTACAGTAAACTATCGTCCTACATGACTGGAAATGCGAAGCGAAAGAACACTTGCGTCATAATTTCCATACTAAGTAATTAACATATTTTTTCCGACACATTTGTCCCAATTTTTCGATGCGCTTTGTTTTAATTCTATAAAGGTACGGGGATAGCTTTTCAACAGAAGAAGCCCTATATGCTGTCACGCAACAAGCACAGAGGCCTTATTCGGAATTCGCCAGGAACACTTTGAGCGAGCTTCCGGTCTTTATGAGTTACGCCAGCATCTCAACCATATTTTGAAGTTATATTAGGAAGTTCCGCACATAGAAATTTCTTTGATGTCTTGTGCTTTCTGGGAGAAACGAATGCATTACTATTATGGACGTCTATTATTAGTTGTGTGGAGTTAATCAAAACCACTCTGGGACACTTGAAGGCACACTTATTTGCCGGAGCCAAGTGAGGCAGTACTCTACATTAAATATTATGGTTATTAAACTCAGGCATCACTTCGGCAATTCCCGGTACCCGTGACCCGCTTCGGCAGGTTTCAAGCGCTCCCTACAAGTCTTACTAACAATTTTCGTAAACCGTAATATATAGATTTATGATCATGTATGACTGCTGAACAACCCTGTACCACCCCCCCCCCCCCCTTATGTAATGTCCCGAACGGGACCTTTAAGGGTTAATAAATGATGATGATGATTTGAAGAAGAAAATACTTCTGTGGGAAAATAGCCCGAAATTTTGAGGTATATCTCTCACATTGCCATGCAAGTGATGTGGATCAAAACTAGGTGCCTGAACTGCACTCATTGTACTGTGTTAAATAATTTCACATTAGAGTATGTCACGAATTCTGAAATCATCCGGGGATTTGACCAAATAAACAAACAAAAACTGGAGATATGTGAAAGATAAACAGCTCAGTTAGAGCAGGGTTCGACTGCTGCACTAAGCCTGGAGCAGAGAAGTGTTCCATTAAAAGAGGCTACCGCCCCCTGTCTTGTTCTTAGTTCGACTATAGGCGGAGTTCCCTTTTGCAGACAGAGAGAGAGAGCGTTGGCATTACCGTGCGGTCTGGCCGCAGGTAACACCTTCGGGGCAGGGTTATGGGATAATCGTTTGATTAGACGGAGACCGTTAATAACGGCCGTAGGTAGGTCAGGGGGAGTGGAATACCGTGTCTGGCAGTGCTGCGTTTCTCCTGTGATCCCACGCATACATAGCCCTTCTTTAAACGCCATGACGAAGAGAAAGAGGCGAAGAAAACGTAGAGGAGAGTGTTTTGGGCGCGGAGCGTGAGGCGGGAGTATATATTACGCCACTGAAAACAGATGAGGAGGGAGCAAGACGGGGAAGAGTCGTGATGGTCTTTAATGCCGGTATGTAGATACATACGTGCGAGGAATTTCTCACGGTAGAACGTCCGACACCAAGCTCCGTTGGCAGCTAGGCAGTCGCTATGGGTGCGGCTACATTCCAGGCAGGTGCAAAAAGAAAGTGTTTGTTATCAACAGCGTAGCTGATGAGAAGGTAATTGAACGTGCTCTTAACGGTTCGTTTGCCATGATCACTGCAAGCTTGTCACCTTTGCCAGAGCCTTCGGTGCAGAGTCTATAGCTCTTTGTAGCAGAGAATCCAGGGATGGTCGCCGTACTGCAAATTGTAATGTTTGCGCCGTTACAGGCAAGCTGCAAGTGGCAACGTGAAATCTCACTCCTGCTTGGAGAAATTCAATGAGCAAGTGATTTTGCCCATACCTATACAGGCTGGAAGCGTGTATATAACTAATATGAAAAAAGTCTGGGCTGCTAAGGAGAAAATTTCGTTTCCAATCACTGTTAAAAGCATCTTATTTTGGCAGGATGACAAGTTAGAGCTAAGGTAAACTTTAGACACGAATTTAACGATTCTCACCTGGGAATACACAGTGTAGAGCTATACGAAATGACGAATAACGAAAAAAAAAAAGGAAACAAATTACTTCATGCTTGGTTTCCCATTTTTAGCATTTTTAATTCTTAACAAATCGTTGTTTTTTTATCTGTTTGCATAAGCGGCCATTGCTTTTCGCCGAACGCATACAAAAGAACAGAAAGTAAGTCCACCGGCAGTCGCTCGCACTCTACGACACTGAACTGGTTAAATAAATATTAAGCATATATCAACGAAGGCCCACCAAAAGCTGTATTATGTTTTTTTGCGACTTGAACCTGCCCGGAAATTAGCTGCTGTTTGCAAGAGCAAATTGGCTGCATCATGGAGAATGACCTTATACGCTTAATCTGGGATTGCTTCATGCTTGGCCCACCAAGGCGGCTATGCTGCACTATCAAATTGATTTGATTTATATTTTAGCACCTGATTGGATTTCTTCAAGTATGCATGAAAATTGTTTTTCTCGTTTTCATCCTATGATGTGGAAGCTGCTGGTGAATGACACTCACTGGTGCGCGGTGGTTTCAAGTGAAACATTAGAAGCAAAATAATAATAAAAAAAAAACAGTCGCAAGCATGAGAAGACTGAGGAGTAAAATTAGAAATATGCTCTCCTAAACATAGTTGCTTTGCTTCATAACACTTCAGATGTGCTGGGAATGTCA